>JAOWBL010001291.1:0-15629 GCA_028564865.1 Zenarchopterus dispar | reverse complement strand
CCGGTTCAAGAACTATGTCTTCTCCATCTGAGTCACAAGGGTTGACCTTGCTCACGATCAGTTCCAGTGCCTCTTGAACGGTGAGCCTCCTCTGCATTTTGATTCTTGTGAACAAAATACAGAGGAGGCACCTATTTATCCCCCTCAATGCAAAAGGCTGCGTGCAAATTTGCAAGTGAAAATCTCCTAACCCTGCCCCAGCTCACACTTGCCAGTTCCTCTGGCAATGGCCACATTTACAAACGAAGGGATCCTAATTGGAGCCATCAGAGTCGTCAGTTTGGAATGTCAGCCTTTTGGCTTAGTGTTGGGACTTCAGGGGGGATGTGGAAAACCCTGGGACTTCTAGCTAGTGGACATGAGAGTAGTCTCCCTGTGCCTTTGGGTTGGGGAGTGTGTTCTAACAGATTCTAACTGTTTGTGTCTATGTACCAAACAGCAGTTAAGATTACACAGCCTTCGTGCAGTCTCTTGCAGGTGCACCTCCAAGATGTAAAGACCACCTCCAAATGCAGAGAGATGTTTCCTAAAGTCCAATATCATCTCCACCATCTTGAGTGTGTTCATGTCCAAGTTGTTCTCACTGCACCAGAGAACCAGCATTGATATGCAGACTCATCATCCTTCTAGATAAGACTGATGACAGTGGTGTCGTCTGCAAATCTAAGGAGCTTCATAGAGGGGTCTGAAGAGGTGCAGTCATGGTGGAGCACTTTGAAACAGGAGGGTACTTCACACAGCTCCAGAGATCTGTTGAAGTGCAAAGTGATCACAGGAGCCAGCTGATCTGGACAGGCCTGCAGACAAGGGGAAGATACTCTATCTGGGCCTGGAGCTTTCCTGTTCTTCTGCCTCTGGAACAATTGACTCACTTCCCTTTTGCTGATTTGAAGTGGCAGTGATATAGGGAAGCTGGAGGGGGGACGTGGTGGTGCTACAGTAGGGAGCTCAGCATTAATGGGAGGTCATGGAGGGAGGTAAGGAAGAGAAGCTACAGATAGATGAGAGACAGGTGTGAGGTGGTCCCTCTCAAGAGCTGATGGAGGACGTTCACCAGCGCAAGGCCTTTCCTTCCTCACCAGTGAACACCCAGGGAATAGATATTTAGATAGTGGACTCTTACAAGTACCTGGGTGCTCACCCTAAATAAGAACCTGGACTAGACTGACAAAACTTAGGCCATATATAAGAAGAGCCAAAGCAGACTCCACCTGCTGTGGAGGCCAAGATCCTTTGGAGTACAAGGACCCTTCCTGAGGACCTTTCATGACTCTGTGGTTGCATCAGCCATTTTCTTTGGAGTGGTCTCTTGGAGCAGCAGCATCACAGCAACATGCTGGTGAAGAAAGCTGGTTCTGTCCTGGGCTGCAGCCTCTATCCTGTGGAAGTGGTGAGGGACAGGAGGATGACACCGAAGCTGTCATCAATCATGGACAATGTCTCCCACCCATTACGTAAGACCATAGGAACCCTGGAGAGCTCCATCAGTGAGAGGCTTCTTCTCCCACGCTTTGTTACAGAGAGGTATTGCAGGTCCTTCCTCACCTCTGCTGTTAGACTGTGCAACCAGCCCTGCTCCCACTAAACCAAAAAACAGTATATATTAAAAAAAAAAAAACATGTGCAATACCTCCCTCAACTATCCACTCACTTTTCATATATATATATACACACACACACACACATATATACATTTCTTTTTTACATATTTAGATGTGCACTGTGTACACTAGTGTGTGAGTTCTTTTCTTTTATGAGTGTACTGCTGCAACAATGTGAATTTCCCCATTGTGGGAAAAATGAAGGAATATCTTATCTTATCTTACCTTCTCAAATCTACAGTAGAAGGTGTTGAGGTCATCACATCATGTCAGCCAGGGCTTTGTTGGCTTCAGCAGTGGGCATCTCCTGTAGCTGGTGATTTCTTGCAGGCCTCTCCACACTGATGCTGGATCGTTAGCTGAAATGTTGGATCAGCAGATTTAAGTTTCTGCCTGTAGGTTGGAATAAGGTGAACTAGACAGTGATCATAGTGTCCTAAAGCTGCACAAGGGACAGAGAAATATGCAACTTTCAGAACAATGTAACAGTTGTCCAATGTATTACTGTCTTTTGTAGGACAACTTACATGTTGTCTATATTTAGGAAGTTCATGGTTGAATTTTGATCTGTTAAAGTCACCTAAAATAATAACCAGAGAATTTGTGTGTTACCATTCTAAACAAGTGATCTTCTCAGCCAGGTGTTGTTCAGCCTCCCCCACATTGACCTTTGGGACGTAAAGACTCACTGAATTAAAGGAGGAGAACTCCTGCAGTGAATAGAAAGGCTTACGGTTTAGAACAAGGAACTCCAGATTTGTGTCGCAATACTTATGAAGCACTGCAACATAGAAAATGTGCCCCAATACCAGACAACAATTTCCCTGTTCTTTGTATAATTTACTCAGCTTTCATGTTTCATCCAATACATTTCATTATTCCACAGTTTCCACAGTCAGCTTTTAAAACAGTTATTGCATGTTTGCACCTCAGACATTTATCTGAATTCATGAGTTGCTACTTTCTGTATTAGTCTCTTTACTTCTTGACTTAGAGATATCCTCTTTTCTTCAATTTAAAATATTTGGGATACAATGTCCTAAAATGAGCTCAGTTTTTTATCAGCATAATTGTCTACTTCAGTTTGGTACATTCATTCACTTCCACTTCTCCATAATTAATTTTGACATTGATTAAGCAAAGATGCTGCCGAATTCATTTAGAATTGCAGTCAAATGTTGATAGCCTATTGTTGCACATCTAGGAAACTATAGTTATGTGTGATTACACACGCCCAACTGTAAGAAATGTGACCATATCCTACTTTTGAAAAGGAAAGACCCTTCCACACATCTTGACACCATTCCTAAACAGTCCTACCAGTGGACTTATGGTGCCATGCCACATGTTCAGACTGAATCTGCCTGTATCTTAGTATCTGCATGTCTCAGCTGTGAAGGGGAGAAATCATTTAACATTTCAACCCATATTTCACTACATGTATTTTAATCAGAGGATATACTCATATGGGCTCTAATCTGTACCAAAGAGTCTATGCAGATCTACACCACCTTTGTCTCTTTAGACAATTCATCCATGGTCTCAAAAAGAGCGTCCCAATGGAGTTCCAGCACATCTGCCATTCACCTGTGGTGGCCATGTAGATGATCTTCTTGCTGGGATGTCCCTTGGTGGTGTAGTTGCAGTTTTGTGAACTGTGGCCTTGTGAGTCTTCAGTTCCCTCCCCTGCAAAGAAATAAAAATTCACAAACTTTTATATTTGCAACAACAGCCTGAGTTTTATGTAATGAACACACAAATGGCACAGAAGAATTTAACACAGATACCTAGGACCACAATAATTTTCCCTTGGAAGCACCCAATGGACACAGGCCTCTCAGAAATGTTTTACTATGTCAACAATGTATGTCTTGGATTGAAAAAAGTGTTTAGATTAATCATGTTCATGTTCATAAATGTAGACAATTGCAACTTTGAGTCCAAGACAAAATGTTGGTGAGAAAGGAGCTTCAGCTTGTACCCCTTGTTTCACGGGCTGGGGAGTAAGGTTTCTTGAAAAAAATCAGTGGGAGATACTCTTCAGAGCCATCACCCTGTCCTTCATCTCTTTGATCTTTCATCTTTCATCTTCCCATATCCATAGAAAATTATATATTCTAAAAAGATAACTGATGGAATTGTGAGTGTAAATAAGTATGTAAATATTGATCATGGAGTCAATGAAATATTTTTTTTCCATATCTTGTTAAACTGAAATGTTAAAAAAAGATGAGTAAAAAATAATTCATAAAAATATAAAGTCAAAGATATAACTGTCAACAAGTTATTTTTGCTCAAGGATTATAATTCAGTAGTGTGTCATTGGTTTTAGATGCTCAAAATAAATAAATAAATAAATAATACAGTTAGCTATGTAGTGGCACTCTGACCATCAAAATACATGCCAGTTGGAGGGAATTGGAGGACATTTACAATGCCTGATTTTGTAACAAAAAAAAAAAAAAGAAAAGAAAAAAGTTAGCTCCACGTGTTGCTTCTGTTTATGAGTTTGGTCACTTTTCTTTCAGTTCAGCATCATTCACTTTCTAATGAAATCGAATAGAGCTTGTTCAGTACTTAAGTCATTATGAAGAAAACAGAGATTTGTAAATAAATAACAGCTTAAAAAATTAATAACCCAAGGTATTTTGTTTTTATGTATGGAAATACTGTCACTGATATTTGTCAAACAGGAAAGGATGAGATCATGTAGGCTAACTGCGTCAAGAAAAAAGGAGACAAAAAACTAACGCTTTTTAGAAAAGCATCAGGGTGTCACGAGTACAAGTCACCTCATTTTCTGAAACCAGCTCAACTAAACCCTCTTGCTTGGGGCTAAGTGACCGCACTTTGTTAATCAGAGAATTCTGAATTTCCCTGAGTTCAAGTTTCAACATAACCAGTTTGTGAAACGGACCCCTGGCGTATACTTGGACACGTACATCATGTCAAAAGATGACACTACCTATCAAACCTATCAAGTTCCATTAACATTTGTTTAGTACAAGCAGGTATGTATCTCACCTACACAATCACTTTAATATACTATTGAACCTTATCTAGTTCCATGCTGAATGGTACCTCTAAATGAAAGTGCAACATTTATAGTGCATTTGACCTATGAATTCAGATGAATCACAGTACAGAAACACAAAAAATGATTTCATCATGCCTAACTGGTTTTCACACTGTGGGAAGAAGACACTGATTGCTTTTTATTGCCATCAAAAGATGACAGTGGACTAGTAAAATGTTTTTTTGTTTTTTTTTTTAACCATTTTGAGGTCCAGCACAACGCCTATTTGATCAGAGAGCGCTTTTGGTCCATCAACTTTATTTTTTTTTGAAAACCTTTAAACCTCTTCACACTTAGTACCCACCTTTGCAATGACATACTAAGACAAAGTAATGCACCATATTTAATGGTGCTTAATAGCTTAATCTTTTATTTCCTAAAGTGGGCAGCATCAGATTAGCAACACTTTGTTTCCAGTAAAGTCAAGGTTTAACTGATGCAGTGTTTTTTCATTGACAAATAGATGCAGTAAAACTCTCCAGTTTCCCACAGTGATTTCCCAAACACAATACTGATATTTGCCATTTTCTCTGCCTGGATGAGGGGGTTTCCATCTCATGAGATAAAGAACGAGTGAATATTCTGACACATCATTGATTTCAATATTGCCAGCACTTGCTGCCGCATCTTTATCTCCCCTTCTTTCTCAGTGTCTACATCATACTGGGTCACACATTCATTTTAGTTGGTTTAGTAGAGAAAAATTGAAAGGGCAAACCTAATTATTCCCATTCCATTGTAGAATATCTGTTACATCAATCCTACTTTTTTTTTCTTAAGTTGTTAAACCATCCTTTCTTCTTGCGAGTTCATATTTCTAATAGTAAACCATGACATGTCCCAGTGTTTCTTCTTGGCCACAGTGATCACATTTCCACATTTCCATTTCTCTGTGTATTGTTCAGTCCTGTATGTCCAACTCTGATTTTGGACATGACCTTTTCTTCATTTCCATTTCTTCCTCTGCTTCTTATTTCTCCACTTTGCCTTGACTTTGATTTGTAAAACATCTTTCCTTCCTCCTCCCTTCTCTGTTTTTACCATCATTCCCTTAGTTTTACACCAATAACTGTCTTGGTTTCTGTTCCTGACACTTCACCCAGTCAACTTGAATGCTGGTGACTGCTTCTATTGCTACTTCATTTGTACTTTCATTTCTCTTTACACTTATATGAGCTGGGATCCAACAAATTAACTGTATGTACGAACTGTATTAAAATCTATTGTAGCACCACTAATACTGCATTTTGTCCCAAGTATAACAATAAGCCATCATTGATTCCTTTTTCTACTTTAATATGAAATTCTTGTATGACAACTACTACTCCATCCATCCATTGTCTATACCAGCTGAATCCAGGGTCACAAGGGTCTGCTGGAGCCAAACCCAGCTCATGACAAGTGATAGGCAGGGGTACACCCTGGACAGGTTGCCAGTCCATTGCAGGGCCACATATATAGACAAAAAAAACACACACACACACACACACACACACCCAGACTCAGGCAATTTAGAGTTGTCAGTCAACCTAATATACATGTTTTTGGACTGTGGGAGGAACCCGGAGTACCCGAAGAAAACCCACACAAGCACAAGGAGAACATGCAAACTCCACACAGAAAGACTCCTGGCAGGCTGGGAGTCAAAGACTGCTACTCCTGTTTTATTATCATAAACTCTTGGATGAATCAATTTTGATCTGAACATAGTTGCAGTAACTGTTTCTGTAGAGTATGCATGTATGGAATGAAAGCTCAAAATAAGCTATTTCTGTCCACACAAACTTGTTTGCTTTCTCTCTTTTTTCTAGCAGGGTTTTGGGGTTTCTTGCTGGGTGATCTGGATTGTGAAGTTGTAAACTGGTCCAGTGATCAACTGTTAACTATAGTCTTCTAGTTTCATGTAAGTTTTCTCACATTTCCACCTGTACGACTGCTGTTTGAGTATGCACCTGTGTTTAATCTCAAGGTTTGACATAGTATGTTATCTAACCTTCTTAGTAAAGTGTCTGCTTCTGATCTACATACCACACACTCGGCATTCACTACCAGTTAAACGCCTCATTATATTAAAAACTCTTTTTACATTTATTTCTGAATATGTACACTCCATGTTATCCTTTTGTCAATACATGCTCATAAAAACTTGAAATGTGTCACTCTCCCCCAGTCTTGGCTATATAATTTTAGTTTTACCTCATTAATCATTTTCTTTCATGTAAAGAACATGATCTTTGACTAAATAATTGAACATTCAAAGCTCCAGTAATACGACAATCCTTCTACTCTTCTTCTTAACAATGTAATCCAGGTTTCTATCACTCTTCCATAGTGATCCATAATCTGCAAACAGTGAAAACTCCCTCCCATTTTCTATCCCTACAAAAACACCATTTATCATGACTAAAAACAATAAAGGCCTTATAATTCTGCCTTGAAGGGTTTGATTTCCTATTGTGTATTTCCCTCAATAGTCTTTTCCTATTTTAACTTGTTTAAGTCTTCCCAGTAAAAACCTCTTGAACCCATCTATATATCTGACTCTTGATGCATAATTAAGATAACATCATATCACAGGCTTTTTAATATAAAAAAAAAGAGATTGCTCTTTATTTGTGGCTTTCTTATGTCATGCTCCAAACATGCTACTGGGTCTGTTGCACTTCTGACCTTCCTTAAACCACTTCAATATTGGGTTTAATATATTTCTAAATAATTAACATAATGTTTGATGTAATTTTCTCCACTATTTTACAAGTACTAGAAGTTAACACAATCAGTCTAGATATTCCTGGGAGTGTGTGTTCTCTTTCTATTTTGCCAGCTGGGTCAAACACAGCCTTCCTAACTCTGTCGTAGTTTTCCACATTCATAGACTTTATTATAGTTCCAGTAAAACATATTTTCTGAACAATCACTATTATTTTTAACCATTATCTACCAAATTTGGTGTTTTTCTGTTGATACTTTGGTTTCTTCAAGCGCTCTATTCCTCTCTTCACTAATATTATTGGAACTTGTAATTTTTTACAAAGGTATTTGCCAGCATCTCTGTCTTTGTCTTTTCTGTCTCAGCTATTGTTTCACCATCAGAATGGACAATATTTCTTTTCAATCCCATTCATTATTTTTTGACTTTCCAGTTTATATCAATTTGTGTCTCATTTCCTATCAAACCACAAAAACATTTCCAAAAATAATTTCTTTCATTCATGCCTTTATAAATGTCCTCCTGATATTTGCTTGGATTTTTTTGTGTCTTAATGAAAGTCTCAATAATGTGATTCCGTTTCAGTATTTTAAATATTTTATTTCTTATTTTAATAGCTCTTCCACATTTTCTTTATCCACCACAGTACCATCCTCTTTTTGCCTGCACCTCTTCTGAATAATCTGTTTTGTCGCTACTACAATACAAACAAAAGTATTTATGTCATCAACACCATTATTAAAATATATTTTTTATGCACGTCTTGATCACTCATATTCCTACACTTTTCCCAATCACCTCTACCAAAAAGCCCCACATGCCCACCATAATATCTAAGTCAATCATATTTAGACCCAATTGAATTATTACAGGATAATGATCACTTCCTATCGTCTTCCTCTGCCTACCTCCCATGCAAAAACACTAATGCATTTCACACTAATGTCAGATCAATAACTGATTTTGTTCCAGATTTGCTATTAAATCTTATTTCACTTCCATCACCCAGGCACACCAAATTTCTTATCTTCATGATTTCCTCAATTACCATTCCATTGTCCAATGTCATTGTCATCACCCCACAATGTGGTGTGGGCATTAAAATCTCCACACCCATTTTCTTTCCCTTGCAAATGTGCACTGAGTTCATCCACTAACTCTTTTATTAGCTTCTTACATGAAATATAAAATTTAACAATTTTAACATTTCCTTCTGATCTCCAAATTTCTTTAACTACATATTCTACCCTTCCTGAAGCCCTGTATTGTGTTTCTTGTGTCATAAAAATTACACACCCATCCCTAACATCTCCCTCTCAGTCTGTTTGAATAATTGAATACTGTTTAATAACAAAATCTAATTCTAGTTTACACCAGGTTCCCTGAATACAAAATCACTTGAAGCTGTTGACTACATTTTGTAAACTCTTGTCCTTTTGCAAATGAACTGTGTGGATGTGAAATACTCATACTACCCTACTAACTCAGCCTTTTGGCTTCGCATCTAAGTCAAATATTTCACATTTCAAATTTTTTCTGCTCCTTTGACAATTTTTTAATCTTCCATGCTCAGTGTTTAACTTGATCAGTACAGTTGATTAATAAGCCATAAACAGAACGGGCTTATAAGCTGCTTCTGTACTATTTTCCAGTGTTTGACCTAACACACTGTATTTTCTCATTCTAATGAATGAGGAAGTGTGTCCAAACATTTGATTGGTAGTGTAGACATATAACCTCTGAGGTACTATGTGTCTCTTTTTCAAATTTCTTGTCATTATTTGAATCCAGTGGGTGGGACAAGCCCAGGTATCCCCGTTCACATTTATGCTACAGGAAGTGAATGCAAATTTCAGCCTTCAATGAGTTAAAGACAGCCCGTAATGAGGCTTTCCAGGACCTCCCCATGAAAGACCACAACAATTTCTGTGGTCTTTCATTTTATTGAACAGTGATTTTGTTGAACAGTATAGTCCTCGGCTGATTGAAGATTAAACTTTATTTTATTCCTCTTCACTTTCACATCTATCAGAACCAGAAAACTTGGCTTCATACACAACAAAGTGGAGGACAATACTGGGCAGGCACTGACCTTCACTCCATACTTAAGGGGTTGACGGAATTGAATTCTTCTTTTGTAGGCATACATGTGGTATACTTAATAATCTTCCAAAGCAGAAATCTAGCTGGAACTTAGTCACTTGTTTTTTATGTGAGGGGTCGACAGTAGGCCAATTTGTTTTGTTTTTGTCAATGTGGAGGTGAACTGTGTCCATCCATCCACATTCTATAACCACTGAATCTGGAGCCAATCTCAGCCCATTTCAGGCGAGAGGCAGGGATACACCCTGGACAAGTCGCCAGTCCATCGCAGGGCCACATACATAGATGAACAACCACGCACACTCAGACTCACACCTACAAGCAATTAAGAATCATCAATCAAACTGACATATACGTTTTAGGTCTTTTTACATAATTTTAGGCCATCTGACAGCTGACCCCAAGAACTAGAGTGAAGGCCCTTCTGTTGTTACATGAACGCAATAAGTACATACCCAAATTTATACTGCAATGCAGACATACACATACAGCAAATATATACAATCGTATTCAATCTTTTTTTTTTTTCATTTTAAAAGTAACTGGCATATTTTGTCACCCCAAAAGCATAGCGGAGCATTACTGCTGCTTGATTCACCCTGCTCCTGCCACACCACACAACAGGCACTGTTCATACATGAGACCATCATCTCTGGCTGACATCGCACACCCTCAGACTGAAATCTGTAAAGCCATGTCTCTCAGTGCCAGTTCCCAAGTACCACTACTTAGCATGCTTTTAGTGTTCCCCTGCTCCAGCACACCTGGCTCAAATTAGGAGGTCATTGACAGATAATATGGATAATGTTCACAACTACAGAAGTTCCTTTCTGTTGGCGTAATAATGAATTAATTCACAATCAACAGCTGAAAAAGGATTTTTTTATACAAGTGTGACCACAGGGTGTGCATCTAAAAACTCCACAGGAACGGGGTTATGTATATAGATTATAGAGAGTACAGATTACTAATTATTACCTCACGTTATTCCTGCTAAACCTGGTTCCATAACTAAATTATGTAATTGTATTATACAGAATTATACCGTACTCTGTAATTATGTGCTTACCTTTTGCGTACAGTAAAGTCTTCTTTTTTTAAGTATATCTTACAATTGGCACTTTACACATAACTAAGAGACTTATAGTAGCTCACTAGTTCGGTACAGACATCAGATACCCAGCTTCCTCTTAGCATAACATCATTTAAGAATTACTTAACAACTCATGGAGCTCTTTTGACTCGTTTATACATTTTGACATCCACTCTGTGAAAAGTACCAAACTTGATTCCAACAAGCTCTCACAGACCAACATAAAACATTATGTTTGAGGTTCTAACCATTAAATACATACCAGTGAAGGTGTCTAATCAGAGTGGGATTTTATCTTATCTTTTAATTGCTTGAAATACACAGATTCCCATGTGAATATTAGAGAGAGAACCAGGTGCACTAAGCTAGCCGTGACCAAACCGCTCCTTTGATCTGAGCCTTACAAGTAACAGACACTAACACAAGTAATGGACCCTAACAGGACAACTTGTGACACCTTTGCATTAAAGTCTCCTGTGTTAAAGAATGAACACAATTATTTTGTAGCCTGTGGAATTTGTTGGCCCACAGGATACAATTATTTCTGGGGCTCTTAAAGCTAAGATTTCAGTTTTCCATGCTGAATTAACGTCCGGAGAATAAGTGGTTCCATAGTCTCTGCCACATCTTTGACAACAAAAAACTTTCAAAAAGTGAAACAAAAGAACTATATGACTCGCTATCAAAGTATTAAATTACCAAAATACAAAAATACAGAAATATCAAAATATGGCAATGGGTTGTTGACCGTAAACAGAAAATAAAATATTACAAGTTAGCACATGGTTAAACTCGAAAAACCCACACAACAACTTGGAAATGTGCAGTATACAATTAAAAAAGACACTTACATTCCAACAATTACACTGAACCCCTATGGCACTTCCGGTAGCTTGCACAACTCATATGATGTAGTTTTCCTTGAAACAACATTAAAAATAATTAAACATTTTGTACCATTCATATGCTGGCCAAGCGTACTAAGAGGGGGTGGCTGCAAGGCTGCTAGCAGTACTTTCCTTTGTGCTGGAGCCAACAGCAAAAAAAGGTTTGCCATCAAAATCCCAGTGCTGTCTGAATCACAACATACACAATATGAACAGGTAATGTATGTTACCTATTAATTTATGGCTCTCCAGCTCTCCAGAGAACTCATGCTCAGAAAGAAAGAAGACCCCAAAAGACTTGGCAGTAAATAGTTTTGGAGGCCCATTATGCAAGTTCTTTTCCTTTGTATTTAAGTTTTGGTTGCAGGATAAAATGTGGAAAAAAAGTTTTCTTTTCCCTTATGCGAGCCTGTGAAACATTACTCTGAATTTTGTTTTGTAGATGAAATAAATGTGAATATTTCCAGAGTTGATTGAAAGAAAGAAATACTTCTCTTTTAACACAACTGGCAATATCCTGGAAATCTGCTTAGCAATGATGCTTCTGCTATAGTGCATAAGCAGTGTATCATGAGCTTTCCTTCAATTTACATGGTAACTTAAGGATTATGACACACATGCTGGGTGGTATGTTCATCACTGTTATGCCATGGGTCTTCCAGAGAACTGCAAGAGACATAAAAAACTTACAAAACCTCCATACCCTCTAATGTTACACCTGTTGTATTGAACAGTCATCAGTATAATTAATCTGCATATGGTAATTTTGATTATTTGAAGACTAAAGAAGAATGAAACCACAGAAATAGTTCACTCATAGAGCCACCTCTCACTTCGTGTAAGTTCATGTGACACATTCTTCACTATTTTGTAGAAAGACAACATGAATACAAATGAGAACAGAAGTAAAATGGGAGAGTGTGCCATTGCACATGCCAATGAAAACAGTCACCTTAATGTCCTGGCGTAGTGTCAACAGAGAAGATGCACTCAGAGTATGGAGCTGCATTAATGACTCAAGACCAGGCCGGATATTGGCAAGTATGGCAAGACTGAAAGAGGCTGTCTTCAACAGGTAGATGATTGTCCTTGACAGGGTCTTGGGAGCTTACTGACCAGGCGTCAGTTAAGAGAACTAAGACTGTTTTTGGACAGCCTTGCTCTTGATACTTTATTTGATGCCAAACCTTCCTCTAGGAAATGTCTACTAACAGCAGACCGGAAACAAGGCTTCACTTGCATTGAGACTTAGCCAACTGTCAGTGTGATGTTCAGAGAACAACTTTGCTCTGCACACCACAAATGCCTTAAAGCTCATGCTGGACTTCAGGAGGAAATGTGACGCAGATGCACAGCCAGTCCTGCTCTACATACATACATGAGGTGTGTGAGGAAGATCTTTTCAAATTGTTTTCAAAATAAATATATTAGCACACAATGATTCTCAATAGAAATAAGGGAGTATAGATAATATGAATACATTATTATTATTGAAATAATAATAATAATAATAACAATAATAATAAATTCATTGTTTTTGTTATGTTATCTCCTGGCTGTCCATCTGTAGAACTGTTCAGAGAGTATAAAACAGAAAGTTATTCATGTCTTTTTCCATTCAAGCATCAAGAGTCTGGTAACAGGAAGGAACTCATTGTGGTTAGCAGCCTGCTGGAGTCAGAAAAGCCAGAAAAAATAAATTATCAGCAGACAGCTGCCCTCTCTGGGTGGCACTGCTACCTCAGCAGAGCAACAAAGAGCATTCAAGACTCTACACATACTGATTACCACCATGTGGAGCTGAAACCTTCAGGCAGGTGCTACAAGTCTACCAAAAGACCAACCTCCAGATTCATAAAAGGCCCTTTCATACACGACCAAAATAAACACCAGGGACTGACTCTCATTTATTATGCTGCTGGCCATCTTGCACTTTACTGTATTGCTATTTGTTCTTTTATATTTTGTTTTATAGATACCATCTCACTGTTTTTATCTATTTTTCTGTGCTTTTATGTTGCAGTTGTTTCAAAGGGAGATTCAACAGAATTGTAATATTGTTGAACCTGGTAATTACCCTAAAGTAACATATGTTTGTGGGGCCCACGTGGGTTGGCATGACACTGTCTATCTAGCTCGGGGTTTCTGTAAGGACACCTGGCAAGTCAGCAAATGAGCAAGCTCCTCCTGAGAATAGCAGGTTCCAGTTACTTACTTCTTTTATTGCCTCACGCTCAGCAAGGAAGAAGGTGCTGCAGTAGCAGCGAGGTTGAGCTTAAGAAAGAGTGATAAGATGCTCAACCTAATCCTTAGTTTTTCTGCTAAGTGAAGAGTCAGATCCCAGACTTTACCTATAGATAAGGGGAGTTGTTGATCATGGGGATTAGCTTAAGCAAATAAATCCTAAAAAGAATTAGGTTTTAAGTGTCTGCATGTTTGAATCTGTATTCTTTTGACTCAGAAAATAAGTTCACATGACGGGAAGACACAGGATGAGGGAGACAAACAGTGAAAATATAGTGAAGGAAAAAACCTGCTTGTAAAATGTCACAAATAAGAAAATGCTGGAAGGTTCAGAAAAGGTGAGCAACAACAGTCTGGTGATGAAAGGAAGACTTACCCTAAACTACATGTTTGTTGCCATGAATTTAAGATAATTGTTGTGATGTTGTATTGTTTTTCTGTTGCTTACTGTTTTGGTGGAAATTGCATTGCATCTGTATGTGAAGTGAGTGAGCTTCGTAGGAAGAATACTTCTATGTTGGTTCAGAGATGGTTACCTAGGAGTTTACTGCAGTTTAATTAAAAGATGATTTCCTGTATGTTTGAAATGGTATAATGTTAGCAGATGTGATTTCTTTTTGAAAGTGTTAATCTGATTTGTTTTTGTTGTGCATTTTGGGGAGGCAGCAGCTCTTCTAGGGCCACAGCTGTGTTCAAGTAGGCTGTTACAATGTCCAAGGGCCCTTCTCAGGGGCCCACAGTAGCTCATCTCTGTTACCAATACCAGCTGTAACCACAAGGCTACCACTCTCCCAAAAAATGAATGTGTGACCTTGGGACTTTGATGACTGTTATTTAACAACTCTTTGAGTAGAAATAACAACAATTTTAAAACAAATCTCAAATGTTGGATGATTGGGTAATTAATCATATGGTGTTGTGGTCCTGAAAATATGGTTGTTTCTGATCCTTCTTTCTATCTCCCTGCAGAAGGAGTGCCAGGGGGCGAGGTGATCACTGGGCTCCGGCACCCCTGCAACTCATCATGCCCAAGTTAGCCGGCTTCATAAGCCACCCTCTATTGGTATCCAGTGTGGGATTATTATAATTACCTCTGTTACTGTGCTCCCAGTGATCAAGTTTCTATGGCAATCCCATTGCCAGTAAGTTTTGTGCTTTATGTTGTTTTGGTCATTGCTTAGTATTAACTATTTTCCCATGTGAGTGGTGATTTTTCTGTTTAACCTTTTTGTTGTTAATTTTCCCTCTGAAAGAGTTTCTTAGTTGCTACTTTGTTTTCTCGAAGACTGTAATTTTTTGGTTGCTGCTTTTGTGAATAAACGTTTTGGACTTTTACTCTGCAACTGGGTTCTGGATTTTCTGACTGGCTGTAACATATAACCCACTCTAGATTTGTATTGGTGTCATTTTTTACTCTGCAAGCTGAGTACCGAGTGACAACATTCTGCAAAAAAAAAAAAAATATGTACAGATACTAATGAAATCTTTACTTTAATGTGGAGAGGAACATTCTCCACAGGTGAAGCTTCATATTAACATTTCACTCAAAATGCTAATTGACTTTTTTTTTAAATTATTTAGTCTATAATTATCATTGTGTTTAAACAAGATTTACATCCTGTGCTGCATTTCCAAATATATATATATATATATATATATATATATATATATATATATATATATATATATATATATATATACATACCGTATTTCTCATTAACGCGCCTGGGCGCATAGCAAATTACCAGCAGAGCGAGTCTATTTAAGACTTAATTTTGCAAGTTGTTCAACGTTAGGCTTTAAAACAATAAGGTGTCACAAAAAAATGTCTAACATATACAAATTACAAATAAAACTACGAAAATATTGCTAATTTATATGTACATGCAACAAAATTCATTCACATTAAAGAATT
>JAOWBL010001290.1:0-15629 GCA_028564865.1 Zenarchopterus dispar | reverse complement strand
ACACACACGCACACACACACACACACACACACACACACACACACACACACACACACACACACACACACACACACAGGATAAGGGTAGCAGATGGTAGGAGCCTCGATATGTTGCCAGTGTTGGAGCCAGGCCTGGTGGGCAAGCCCCACTGGCCTCATTGAAAGTCCACTGATATGTGATGTCCTGACAAACTTTGAGGTGCGTTTTTAAATCCAGACAATGTAGTTCTCCTTTGGCTCACGTACGAATACCACTATGGGAATTGTTCTACAAATTATTGTCTTTAGTGGATGCTAAGTGAAGTTTTAACCTTTTCTAAACCACACAAACACAAACAAACAGACTCACATTTGTCTGGTGTCCCACCTTGTAATTGAGAGGATGTTAGTTTTATCTCTCTTTTTAGCCCACAAATTAAGATGATGATCATCACTCCCATGTCATTGGCTCAGTTGTCCAAAAGCCAACATTGCAGGACAGCTGATTTTGTAAGCACTGGCTTTTATCCAAAGGTAGTGAAGTAAGCAGAGAAGGTAGTCTTCATAGGAGTTGTGTTTGATGTCAAACTGCATACTCCACGTTAACCTAATATATTAATGCCATATTAACCCAATGGAGAAAAGTTGAAGGGACCACAAAATCGCAAATGTTAAACTGTGCAGACTTTGAGAGAACACCATGGAAACTACAACAGAGAATAGGAAATGCTAACTCGGCTATAATATGGAAACTACTTAGAACTGGCTGAAGTCGAGGCAAGAGAGCGTGCCATGATTTGAGTGGAAATAAAGTTGAAAGCATTCAAGACAGTTGTCAGTCTTCCCAGAAAATTTACACCAAGCTCTGACCATGCAGTGATCCAAACTCAGGAGCTACATCTAAGACCTCACAGACTGAACTGAGTATGTTAAAGGTTGAAGTAGAGTAAAGCAGATGAAGACTGAACAAGTGTGGTTTGTTTGGAAGTGTTGCTATGAGAAAACTTAATCTGTCCAAACAGAAAATGTAGGCAGAAGTTTTGTAAAACTGCATTTGAACCAACCACAAGACTTCTGGAAGAATTTCCTCTGGACAGATGAGAGCAAAGTAAAGTTGTTTGGCCTCAATGCCCGCACCATGGTTGGCAAAAAAAAAAGTAAACGCAGCACTCTAGCAGGAACATCTCATACCCACTGTAACGTATGCTGGCAGAGGGAGGATGATTTGCCTTTTTTTTTTTCCTTTGCAGCCACAGGAACTGGGCATCTTAGAATCATTGCGTCAACCATGAAGTCCTCCTTAAAGTCCAGACCTCAATCCAACTAAAAAAGATATAGTCGGATTTTAAGAGAGCTGTGCAAAGCAAAAGTCTAAAAACCTTAATAAAATTAAATGATGCTGAACCAAAATTCACCACAGCAATGTGAGACATAAAGTCATGCAGAAACCAACTCCTCCATTTATTTATTTATTTTTTTGGGCACCTAAAAGTTGATCTAGAAAATACTCAACAAAGGGGGTACACAATATTACTACTCACATCTTTTTCTTGCCTTCTTTTATGATTAATTTTTAAAAAATGGCACAGTGCAAAAAACATGTTATTTGAAGTTGCATTTCATCACACTCAAAGTAATGGCTTAGGTCAATTTTTATTCAAGTTTTTCAATAAGAAAAAACAAATTTTTGGTTTAGTTTTCCCATTTTCTTTTCTCAAAAACTTCAAAAAATATGCGTTGGGGGATTATCTTGAGATGGTAAGGATTTGCTACAGCACAAAAAAAAAAAACAAAAACAAGACAACATAGGATGAAATGAGGGGTTCTTATGTTTGCGTGACTTCATATGAAATGTCTTTACTCCTGCTCAAAAGTAATAAAAAGTTAAATAAAATCCCACATTTCCATGCACATAAACACACACTCACATTTTTCTACAAAGTTGCTTTTGAAATGAAAATACTGTAGTCACCGCTCTGTTTGTCTGAAAGAGATGTGGCTTATTTAAAAGCTGTTATTAGTTTTGGACAATTTTAGAGACAAATTGTAATGACCCCTTTTTTTCATCCACTGTTGTTATATAATACACAACTGAATGTCTCCTTTCAGAGTCTGCTGTGAGTTTAGTGTTTTATCAGTTTAGCTTATCATAATCACATATGAATGATTTAAAATGCTGTGACTGTTCAATCATCAAATCATGATCATTGGTAATCTTTTTGACACAAATGGTCAAATTCCAGCTTGTAGTTGCACAGTTGTTTATAGGAGAAAAGCTGAGAGGGTGACCTATGTACTTATCTGAAAACTTGCCGCAGTGCCTCTCAAAATAAAGAAAATATAAACGATTACAGTGAAAAGCTTTTTATGTTCCTTTAAGGGAAGAGTTCACAGTGTGCAACGCTTGTCTACCACTGTGCAGTGTCATTCAGTGCAGAACAACTTGGTTGTGACAAGTTCACTAGGGAAATGAAATGACAAGGTGAGAATGGAAAAAAAAATAGTGCCAGACACAATTATACTGCTTCTCTGAGTTGCAATAAATGAGAAATGGAAATGTACATGTTTATGACCAGTAAACAGCGAATTCAGACTGACCCTGTCAGGTTGGCACTGTTTTCCACTCAGCAGATACGTCTACAATGACTATCCTGAGAGAGGATGAATGACACCAACGTTTGTGTGCTGGTTGTAAAGATTGTTAAACTGAACTGTGGGCAGGTGGCCAGTCAAATAAGAACCTCTGCCGTAACTTTCCAGTGTCTGCGCCCTCGGGCGTATCATTACTTGGAAGTGAGTGTGTTGGCAGGTGACCCCTACGGGTAGTCCCCCAGACTGATAGATGGTGAAAGTGCATGGCACCATTTTCTGATAACAAATGAAGGAGCTCACTGGAGCTAAAATTAGAGTGCAGCTGCCGTTAGGAGAGTGAGCCTTTTGAATAAAATATTGTCATCTATAAAAATAAATCATCTCTAAATTATGAAAGTCTTTACAAGGAAAAGCATCTCAAAGCTGAGCATTTAACAGCATTTTCCGGTGGATTTTTTTTTTCAGTGTTTGTCTAGATGGGTGTAGTGCCTCTGTGGGAAGTTGGACACTCATATTATCCAACTGACATCATAATTACTTCACCACTATGCAGGATATGAAGTCAAATGGGTGCATGCAGTTTTTCAGATTGCCTCTTGGCTGCGTTAGGTCAGGGTGCACACACGGCGCTCTGTCCAAGATGCAAATTCACTCTGTCCTGCATCTCAGTGAAATATTTTCTAAAGACTACAATATTTTGCTTCAGAGCAATACTCAAACATAAACACATTTTCATGAATGGAGGACAAAAAGAAAATGAAAGCAACTTGAACCATTCTTTAATAGTTTCAATGATGGAAGAAAAGTGGATTCAAGTGTTGTAAAAAGCTCAGAGGGGTCCGGCAGGAGGCCGAGTCGACCCACTGAACAGCTGTCACTGGCAACAGCAGGTAGGCCGAGGAGGGGCCGTATTTACATTGAATTAGGCCGTCAGTTGGACAGTATCCTTGGCATACAGGCGACTCAGACGGATCAACAAACAGATGTCTGATGCTTGTGATTCAAGGGCAAATCCTTAGACAGCTACAAATCACAGACTGACACTCGTGCATCTGTAAGGAGCTGAGCTCCTGACACTCACAGCTCCAGATAGAAATACTGTCTTGCTGCTTGTAAAGAAGGCCAGATATGCCACAGCTGTCACACTATGCTGCTTGTCAGTCAGCAGGTCTCCAACATGTGACGTCTCACTGGACAAAATGGCATTGACAGAAAAAACAGCTGAAAAGTTATGGAAATGCTGTGGACTTAGTAAAGGAAGAAACAAGCCTATGTCTATTATTGCTATTCACATCAAAATGGTTTGAATGGAAGAAGTTTTCATTCAAGACCCAAAAACAAAATTCTGTGGTAATCCCAACTTTGTATATGTACATATAGTATATAAACGGATTGTTTGTAGAGGCGTCCACGTCTGATCACTGCTATGTTGTCATAAATTTGTACAAGTTAACTCTTCATTCATACAAGCTATCATCAGTACGCCCAAAAGGAGGCGAGTTTATGGACTGTGCTCCAATAACACTGGATGTGCACTTATAAAATAGTCAAAGTTTCAATCTCACAAATCATGAACTTCCAATATGACAGTCAACCTTGAGATCTGGCTGGAGTGAGTACTTATGTCTTCATCAAATAGATCTCGACTGACCGTGGTAATGTAATATTGACTAAAACCCAGGTAACAGTGTAGCACAGCAGCCAATCATTATATGATTAACAGCTTCTCTCCTCTCAGTCTATCATATTTTTCCCCTCCTCAGGGCTTTACCGGTCAAAAGTTACTTGAAAAGTACTGCAGTGGAAAGTTTATGCTTTTATGCTGCACTCATAATGGCATATTATAATAAGATGTTAATATTTAACAGCTGCTTGATTTACACACAAGCTGGTAGAGGAATGGGACAAGTGGTATTGATCAGAAGCTTATAAACACCAGGTTTTTTATTAAAAGTATTTAAACTAAAGCAAATAAGAGCTGAGATTTTTTAGGGACTGGATTTTGAATGACCAGCATGAATACAAAACTCTGAGAAGGTGTAACAGGAAGTAGTTTGATTCCAGTTCCTCCTACTGTCTACAGCTGCTCACTTAACCCTTGGCCTTTCTCTAACAGGTGCTAACACTGGTTTAATACTGCCTTGTATTAAGCTGACCTAATGAATTATTCACTGCGTGGGTAACCTAGTGCCCTTTTCCATGATTATGTTTGGCGTCACATTCAGTCTTTCTCAAAAGGAAGATTTTTGTTCTAACAGGAAAATAGTTTTTAAGCGCTCATGTTGACAGAGGTACGCTGACCCATAACTACTGGTTTTGGAGAAGCTGTAAAGTGACACATTTCATTTAGAAATTACCTCTGGCATTAGTTGCAAAACTGGAATTAAGTAATAATATGATTTGGGAAAATAACTGTTTGGACCATCCCTGCTGAATGCCACCTCAATTTGACAAACATTGAGTTGGAGAAGTACCAAGTGTGTGGAGTCAGCATTACTTCAATACACTCCTAAAAACATCTTTTGGGGCTTTATTCTGAGCAAGTTTTGCATGCAAGTTGTGCATTTTGCTTCATCAAAGTTTTCTTAAACAAGTAAATATTTTTTCCTCCACTTTTTTGTCTCTTTTAATTTCTATTCCATGACGCATATGCCATGGCCTGTTTTCACACACTGCATCTTGAACGAGGACAAAAACATGTAAATGTCTCAATCACACACTGCACATCCTGGAATTATGCACCACCACACAAACATCTGTTTACTTTCAGCTGTGCTCACCCGGCGCCTCAGTTACAGGCTGCAGTCTCATTTCTTGAAACAAATATCGGCCAATGTGTGATAGTTGTTATCTCAGTGGGGACAGAGGATATAATAATAATATGAAGCAGATGTGGTTTCATCATATGAAAATACAAGGATCCAAAATAAATATGAGCCTTTATGGCTGGTGTTTTTGAAATCGAGGTCTAGATAGCCAAAATGACTAAAAAGGGAACGGAACAACAAATTTACTGAATATATTAGTGACCTCGGGCCAGCTCTCCAAACTGAAAATCCCGCACAGATTGTCCTGTTTTCAAAAAGCAATATTTGTTTTGTATAAAAATCTCTTTGCGCAATAACATCTTTTCCTATGTGTGATCTAAGGGCAGCACTTTTCTGTCTGACTTTCCTTTTTGAAGCGTTATGGCTTTACAGGCATAAGGAAATATGCAGCCTTGATAGACAATAATCTGTGTTTAAACAATAAGAACAACTGGACATGAGCAGATATAAACTGTTGTTGCTAAAAATTGACTATCCGTTTAAGATTTCCACGTAAGGATGGGTCATAGTTATAAAATTTATAAGAAGAACTGAACAAACCCTTCCGCGATGTCTCCTTTCGATTTTTCTGAAGAGAGCTTTTTATAAGTCTCGGTACCTCTCATACTGTTACTCCATGTTGTGAATGGGCAGAACAAGGAGGCCTTCTGAAGCACAACCACCTTAAACCACCTTATTTCAGCCACAGTTAAATATTTTAGCTCGACTGGCCTATCTTATGCAAACCTATGATGCTAATTAACATTACTTCACATTCATTCTGATCAAATCTCTCCAAATCGCTCCTAATTTCAAGTGTTGGTACCAAAACCCCTTCCTAAGAGAGTGCTGCCACAGCTGAAGCGACAACTAGCAGAACTAATCACTCAGAGGGGAGCTCTGGGTTGGTCCTGATGAAGTTGAGGAAGCCTACTGGCATCAGCCTGCAGGTTGAGGGATGATTGAATGTGGGTCCCAGTAGACTTCTGCTTGGAAGGGTCCTGAAATGACCTACCATGGCTTGGTTGAAGGAGCAAGGAGGTGCTGGTGAATGTTTTTTCAGGAGAAACATAAAAAATGAATGCTATGATTTGCCAATGCTTTGTTAATTCAAGGTACCTGCTGCTTAGAAGTGAGTTTGGTCCTTAATCCTTCCAGGCCAACCCACAAAGGGTCTCCTTGCTGTTACAATTAACTTCAGAACAAAACATGCTCACTTTAACATATGAATGACTTACAAAAGTGATGACAGCTAACAGAGTCAATGAAAAGATCATGCTCCTGATTATACATAAATTACCTGATGTGAAAAAAAAAAAAATCACCTCCTATGCTGTTGTCATGGATGTAAAATCTAGATACGGTTTTAACATTAAATATAAATGAATTATTTCTGTTGCAAAGTTAGACATTTAACAGGAATGACAATGAGATCGGCTCATTTGTGGATCCAGCCCCTAGTGGTCAGTTGAGGAACTGTAACTTTTCTTTCCATTTTATCAATGTGGAAGTTGGAACGTCCCCTCTTGGTTATGGTACACAACCATGTGCCAGATTCTGCTAAAGATTCATCAGTCACTTTCAAAAAAAATCTTTTTTTCATGCCAAAGCACAAAGGTCTTTCATTGTCTAAGATATATAATATTGTGTAACAATTGAGTCTGTGTAAATCTTGTGTGTCTAAGCCCAGGCCAGAAACTATTAATGTTAGTGAGCTTTGAGCCTTCAAACAGCATTGAATCAGAACCTGTCATTCCAATTGTGATTAGTAGCGTGGGCTATAAATAGCCATATGAGCTTATCAGGGGAAATATAAGGATTCACTGTCTTGCCAAGGGAGAGTTTGACATATGATCACTGACTTTCTGGTTACAGGAAACGTACTGTTCTTGCTGTGCCCCAGCTTCCCTAAAATGCTTCAAATGTACATATTGTGATCAAATTAGCAATAATGAGGTGGAGAAAGTGATGTGATAGAGGAGGAACATGAAGATTTCAAGAGCTGAAATGTTGATAAAGAAACTCATAGTGCATCAGAGTAAGGAACAGAATGAGAAAAACATAGTAAAATATTTTTGTTTGCTATTTTGTGTTGTGACTTAGATCAGAGTGGTTTTTGCACCAATAAGGCAGCACCACTGTCTGAAGAGGTCTAAATGTTCAAAACTATTGATAAATTACAGATCTCATTGTTATCTTCCCAACTTTTCTATAATCAGCATTTATACTTTTTATTGTAATATGATAATAAGACAGCACATATCTTTTCCATCTTATGTTATTTCATTTTCAGAGGTTTGCAGATACACCTATTTATATATCAGTCATAATTTGATTTAATGATTTTATGTTGTGAGGAGTAACAAAAAAGATAAGACCAATAAATGCACATGGTTAAGCAAGAACTTTCAGAAAATGTGTCAGACAAATGAAAGGTTTTAGTGGAAGTGTACTGCTGCGTGTGCTATATTGTAGTTCTATTTTATTTTTATTAATTTTTCATGTGTTTCTTTACAATAAGGTATTTTTAAAGTAAAGATAATTTTTAATAAAGAATCTTTACAGATCAGTATATAACTAGATTTAGAGAGTTAATTTCAATATGAGGTAGCTTTTCTTTTCAGTTGTTGTGAAAACAATTAAGATTCAGTTTAGTCTTTCAATTAAACCTTCTAAAAATAAATCGAGGCATCTTCAGGAAATGCTTGACATATATTAAAAAGACAAGCATATTCTATGTACCATACTTTTTTTTTTGTATAAAAATGTTTGTCGTTTTCATTGCAGCTTAGAGTATAAAAAAAAGAGCATAAAAACAACCAGCATCTGAATTTGAATCGAGTTTGCACTTTTTGCCTCGCCAGTGCATGATTTGCTTGCACGGCAGGTTTCTCTCAAATTTATGGATGAGGCGCACTCAGAGGCCTGAATAAAGCTCTGTGAGAAAATGCAGGTAAAGGAAAACCCTCAGTTACCTTGAAATCACTGAGGTAGTCAATGAAGCACTGGCCTCAAGCAAACAAAGGCTAAAGTCTCTTTCCTTCTTTTTGTTCCCATTAGCCCTCACTCTTCTACCAACTGTGCACAAATAAAATTTGAAATAATAACAGCAGCAAGCATTTGTAGTTCATCACTAGATCAAAGCACAACTTACTTCAGATCCCTGCACTGAGGTCGGATGAGGAGTTATGTGCGCCAGCAGTGGTCTGATTAGAGGAATCTATTTGACATATGTCATATATTCCCATCCAAAATCTCAACACTAATCCCGCGGCGTCCCGTTTGGGATTTGTGCAGTAATGTTGCTTAATGACCTCTGAAGTTAGTCTTGTTCTCAAAAACAGACGAAGCTGCGAGGCTTACAGTTAACGGATGCTGGGTTGAATCCCGACACAAACTACGACGCCCCACAGGAAATTGCTGTCAACAGAGGAGCGCAGCTTTCAACTCCCTCTGCTATCAGAGTTGCTCTGCAACATGTTAAACTACAACGATGTGAACGTGTGTTAACTGTACATGTGAATCAGTATGTCTGACTGAGCTCTTTTGTTGTGGTTTTATCGATGTCAAGGTTAAACTGGTAATATAATCTACTTTACTGATGTGGGGATATATTGTTCAGAGCAGCATATTCATTTTTCAGCTCCTGAATAATTGATGCATCACTCTGTGCATTAAATACATTTTTCATGCCAAGTCAATTTCACATAAGGTAGTCCTTTAAAACTAAGCAAAAAAAGAAAAAAAAAGAAAAAAGAAAAGAGCCATGACACAATGAGGAGTATCTGAAAAATGACATGACATCATCTTATAATGTCAGCCTTCATCCAAACCATGTGATAATGCGTGCTCTTCCCCTGTACTTCCTGCTCCATAGTGACAATAACCTGCATATACTGAAAGCAGCAGTGTGTCTGAGAGCTGCAGTGCTGCAACTGCAGCCTGCCACTTGACTGCTCTGCTGGACCAGAAGGCTTTTTCATGACTTCATCAAGGGCACCTGATGAAGACAAGCAATTTTTTTTCCCCTTGAGTCCCATTTTCCCAGGTGGTCCAGGAATTTAAATCTGTTACTCTATGATAAGATTGTTTCCGGTGTGACACAATGACCTTGTGTGTCATTGCAACGCTCCTCTCTTTTTTACTTTTTACTGGCTTCGCTGTTATTTAAGATTTTACTCACATCTCAGCTGTTATTTTTTCAAGGAGATGGCAATTTGATGTCAGTGGGGTAATAACACCGCCTTTAGCTGCAGAATCCCTTGAGAGGCTGAAACGAATACAAAGCTTGTTATATTTTCTTTCATTATTGCAGTGCTGAACCATGAGCTGTTCAGCAGTTGAATGGTTATGGTGCATAGTGTTTGAGTGTTGGAGACCCAGGGTGGTTGGCAGGTATCTCAATTTTAGAAGCCCATCATGAGGTGAAATATTTTACTTGAGAGCATTTTAGTGGTTGTGGTGCAGTTTGGGAGAAATCTTAAGGATTGGTTTCAAGATACATCCTCCTGTCAATCAAATATCTGTGATCATCGAATATTCAGACACTTTTGAAAAGTGGTCTAAATGAGTGTAGGATTGCAAAATTTATTTATTTTTTAAATTGTTTTTCACATATTCAGACTGGGCAGCATGGTGGATTAGTGGTTAGCACTGTTGCCTCACAGCAAGAAGGTTCCTGGTTCGATTCCAAGCCAGGAGTCTTTCTGTGTGGAGTTTGCATGTTCTCCCCATGCTTGCGTGGGTTTTCTCCAGGCACTCCGGTTTCCTCCCACAATCCAAAAACATGTATGTGAGGTTGATCGGGAACTCTAAAAAAATTTGCCCGTGAGTGTGTGTGTGAATGGTTGTCTGTCTTTGAATGTGGCCCTGCGATGGACTGGCGACCTGTCCAGGGTGTACCCCTGCCTCTCGCCTGAGACGGGCTGGGTTAGGCTCCAGCAGACCCCCGTGACCCAGAAATGGAACAACGGGTTTAGAAAATGGATGGATGGATGGATAGTCAGACTGCTGTTAACAACCTTTGGATAACATTACTCAACATGCATTTCAAAAACTGGTATTTCAAAAACTGGCACTTTGATTTTAGAGTCTGATTTTCTGATGATGTAAGCAATCCTTTGTGATGACCGACCTCTTGCCAAAAAAGCTTCAGAAGCTGGAGTTCTTTTTCAGGTTTTAGAGTTTAGACAATTCAACTAACGTGACATTTATCATCCACTCATGTCATAGACTATAATTAACATAAATGTGCCCATAAAGGAAGAAACATGTCAGAGTTGATGTATAAGCACAGTAAAAGTACTTTTTAGAAACACTTCTACATGCACAATCACCATAAAGAGCCTATTCCTTTGAGATTTGTACCTTTGTAATGTCTTCACTGTTACAATCACAATGATATTTTGATAATTACCCTTTCACTTTACTTCAAGGTGACATACTGTAAACTTTTTTTTCCAAAAGTTGACAGAATTGTCAGAGGTCTTGATAAAAAGGTGTGACATACTTATGCCAAAGTTGCTCACAGATACAGCTCAAAAACTCATGTTGTTGTTGATAGCTTTAGGGGGTGGAGTCAAGTCACTGACTCCACCCCTCTTTGTATCTTTTAAAATCTGATAGTTTGTATGAGGAATGCAGCATGATGTCGATCTGGGAGGATTATGCTGGATGAGACTGGATAAGTTTACTCTGATCCGGGTCTGTGATGTCACAGTCCCCTGACAACATGAACTGCTCATTGAATGAGACAATATCAGATCTAGGTCATCCCAAAACAAAGCAACAGGATTATCTTATGTCAGAATTTTTGGTAGTCACTTCTGACACAAGTTAATGTTCTCAAGCAGAGAGAAGATTATTTTTTTAAGTTGGATTTTGAATTCTTAAACTTAAAATGGAGTAAATTTACACTGATATACCACTACAGACATACTGCAATACGCTCCCTACCAAGGAATGTGGTTTTACGAACAAAATAAGACATACTTTATGGTTTACATTTGCAGGTATTCCACTTACTCTTTGTGCATTTTCTTCACCAATGTACACTGAAAGCAATTTTGATGATAATAAGTGAAAATCTGTCACCACAAAGAGATATACATATGGTGTTTGTGTGTTATAGTGTGAGTGTGAATCCAAAACTCCAGCGGTGCCATCTCAGCCCTGAAATGCTCACTCGTCCAGGAGAATAAATCAAACATGCAGCTGTGTCCACCTCTTTATTTATTCAAACGGCTCAGTTTCTTGTTTTGTTTTTCTTTTTGTTTATTATGGCAGAGTAAGAAGCAGGAGAAATGAAGATACAACAACCAACAGTATGCTACAAAAAAGGAACTGTATTTCCTGCACTGTATTATAAATGCACGAGTTGAAAGATGAGAAAAACCTCTGTTTTGACATTTCAAATCAGCTCAACAATCATGAAAGAGAATTAACATTGTTCCCTTGTGCCTCCAGTTCCAGTGCTGCAAAGGTAATAACACAGCAGTACATCTGCTGAGATGAGCTTACCTTTTTTGTTTTTTTTTTGTTGTTTTTTTTCCAACTGAAAAATGTACCCTGAAAGAGTAAACTGGCATTGTTGTGTTTGGTTTTGTTCTTTTTTTTTTTTTTTTTTTTTTTTGCTTTTTGGCATGTGGAAGACTGGTGTACCAAGTGCTTGCCCTGTGATAGATACAGCTTCAAAAAAAATAAAAAAATAAAAGAGAGAGAGAGAAAGAGAGAGGGAGAGAGAGAGAGAGAGAGAGAGAGAGAGAGAAATCCTCTCCAGGAAGGTGCTGAATTGCTTCAATAAACTGTGGAAAGCCAAACCTTGTCAGACTTATATTGGCTTGGCCAAAAAGTGGAGCGGCTGTTATCATTGCATTGATTTTTCAGCATCTTCACTTGCCACTAATCAAGTCCACAGGACATGTGTTGCAGTGATAAAACTTTTCCAGCTGCCTGAAGGAACCTGTTAAAACAACTTCGATAGTGAATTATTCCACTAATTTTGCAGCCAATATTCATCCTTCGTCTGGATCTCCTCCCAGTAAATCTTACAACCATAGTGGATGTGTCACTTCTGTAAAAGGCTCTGGTTCTCAGGTCTTCTGCCTAACAGAAGTTAGACCTTTAACAGTTATAGGAAAATGGAAACAATGCAATTTAATCAATTTAATCTCTATTCTTCTATAACTACGACTGCGTCTTCTCTACTGTGGTGTTAAGTTGCAGGTGGTCCTCCTGCACAGAGCTTGCTGCAACCACTATGATCACATTTTTTTAAAAACTTTTATTTCATTTATTTATTTATTTATGAGTGCACTGGCAGTTTCAGTTTTCCAATAACACGCATCAAAGGTTGGGACATTTCCACCAGCAAGGGATGAGGGTGATACATCCGTTGATGCACGGATCATCGCCCGATTACTACCCTTGTAAAAACGGCTTCACAGATGGATGAATTTGAGAGTGTGTTGCTCTTTTTGTCTGACTTCTGCAGCTTGACTTAGAAGTAGAGTGATTTCTCGGAGGCAAAGCAACACACTTCACCCCTCCAACGTTATTTCCCTCTGTAATATGTGCACCTACAGCTAATGACTCCCCATATTACACATACTTTCGCTTTATGTACAAGATAAATTAAAACTTGTAATTGATAGTCTAAGTCGATTTTTTTTAAAAAAAAACATATTTACAGAGCTCAACACCACCAAGGGTTTTTGAGCAAACCAGCCATCAAACTAGCCATCAAATTGTTTTTATGGTATTATTATTTTTCCTTCAATTTTATTTATCTTTACTACTTTCCACAAAGACTATACCACTATACATGCCATATATCTTCTAACCCATTACTAATTAAACATTCCCCTGTATTCAGGGCAATGGTGCAATAAAGCAAAATGTGCCATAAATGTTGTGTAATAAAGACCAGCATGGAAAGGCTTCCTGCACTCTGAATATTTTACTGGATGATGTCATTAAATAGATAAATGCATTTGTGTTAATGCAGTGCAAACACTGCTGGAACATACTGCATCTGCAGGGCTTGCTAGAAAAGGCTGGATTGCCAAAGGAGCCAAGAACTGTGAGGTTTGTTGATGATGATGTTACTTTTAAAAATATCCAATTAATTTTCATTTGGGGATTAATAAAGTATTAATGAATTTGCCTTCTGGGATTGATAAACTGAATTGAATTGAAGTCAGTTAGGCCAAAGGATTGCTGCCGATAAGTTCTGTTTGGCAAACATGAACCCATTTGCAATAGCCCGTCTACTTTGGTTATCATCAGAATAAACAACATATCAGCTCTTATGTATGTATGAGATATTATGTGTTTTTTGTAACAGATAAAAGCAGGAATGACAAAACCAATATCACATTTACAGTGTTTAATTAATCAGTATGTTGTCAAATAGGCATCAAATCAAGTATTAAAGACTCAATATATCCAATATGGTGGAGTAATCTCATGCCCAGATAACCCTACAGCTGATATTGGTTGTGTCTCAGCCATGGTATTGCAAGGAATGTCTAAATGAATTTGCCCTCTTAATGGGATAGGTAGTACTGTTGGGCCACTTTCTCTTAACCAGGCTTGAGTGCACTAAAAAGTAACTTGAGTTGGTTTTCTTGTTTGGTCCAGTTTATTTCATCCAGTACAAACACAGTAATATCACTCTGGTACAGACTTAAACTGGACTGAGACCTGCAAAAAAGAGGTGGTCTTGATTTGACTCAACTGGCAAGGTTAGGAGGTATTCGCCATGCTGTAAGAAGAGTACACTGGTCCATTCCATAATGCAGGTTCACCCTGCTTTTTATAGTTTTACTATTCATTTATTTTTCCCCTTTGACAGACACATCGCACCATTAAGTATTATGTACATATGTATGTCAATGAATGTATAGATGAATTTATGCACGTTTTCATGTCATACTTTTAACTTTAGTTACACATTATAGATACAAAATATCAATATAAGTATCGATAGGCATCTATATCGATGAGCAGTATTGTATCAGAACTGGTATAAAAATATATATATATGCCTTCATATCACTCAGGTGAAATAGGGTTTTCACGTGTTCTTGGGCTTGTTTCTTTCACCCATAAATTCAAAGTAATGGAACAACTTCTACAAAGGAAATGTTTTTCTCTGTGCTCTTCTGCATCTTGCTAGAATGTGCGGCCTGAACATATTTGATCAATAGCAGGCAATTTGGAGCAGTGGAAGCAGAAATTTCTTTAAACCTCTCACACGTACCCAAAATGGCGCCTTCAACGGCCTGTGTGGAAAGCATCTGTTCAGAGAGGATGCAGATGTTGCCTTTTTCGCTCTCACCCTCCTTGTTAGACTGACATGCATTTTTAAACAGAGAATACTACTGTTATTTTTGTTCAGCTGATGTTTGTTTATTTTACACTTTGCTTTAAAAAAAAACAGCAAAAAAAAAACAAAAAAAAACATGCCATGAATTGTTTATAGATGTCTTTCCAGTAGCTTTTTGCAGAGTGATTGTCTTTAGTTCACAAGGGAAAGCACTGGTTAACATCCAACAAGAAAATGTAAGAACTGGCAGGAATCCTACTGATTACGACAGCACAACTGTTAGGCTGCCTTTTCATTATCACTAGATGAAAAAAGAAGATATTCTTGCTCTAAAATTGGCTAACAAAAAATAGAAGACATTTTTCTGGAGGCCTTTTAGTGAAATTACTGCTGAAATGCAGTTTTGCTACTGAACCAGAAAATATCAAACCCATGGGATGTTTTCATTGACCCTCATTTCTCCTCCAGTCTCTGCCACATCTCTCACCATCAGTGACTGCCTTTTCACCTGGAAAGCGACTGTCATTTTGCTCCGACAAAAGCAATTTCCTATACAGGCCTTTGGAAGGATAGTCACTTAAACCTCAGAGGACCCCTTTTGCCTCACTGTTGTTCAGGACCTCAAATTGCTTTCGCAGAGCGTTTTTCTTTTTTTTAATCTATTATATTGCGAATGCATTTCAAAAACCACATTTTCTTTTCCCCACAGCATGTTTAGTTCCTGCTCTTTATTTAAAGGTGTACACATATTAATCTTGCTTTAAATAGTAACTTTCTCTTGTGGATATAAACCAGAATTTGCTGATTTAAACTTTGACCTGCTAGATACCAAAGTTCCTTACCACTCCCCCCATCTATCTATCTATCTATCTATCTATCTATCTATCTATCTATCTATCTATCTATCTATCTATCTATCTATCT
>JAOWBL010001289.1:0-13802 GCA_028564865.1 Zenarchopterus dispar | reverse complement strand
AATTTCAACTAAATTAAGATTTTCCTCATAAGATTATGACTTTTTAATAGTAGGCAACCTTTTTTCTCCAACAATGATAACTATAATCACCATCAATTATTTCATCTTAAATGGAGTTAACACCACAGCAGATCATAATCCAGACATTAATTTGGCCCAGTTTTACACCAGATGTCCTTGCTTCAGCAACCCCACAAGCAGAGGAAGACACACACATAAACATACCTAACATACATGTTTTTCGGTTTGTATGAGGAAGCTGGAGTACCTGAGGAGACCCATGAGCACGGGGAGAACATGCAAACTCCACACAGAAACTATGTCATGACTATTTTTTTTTTTAAAAAAAATTCCAAGATTTTTTAAAATAATCACAAATATAAATATTTAATTTTTTTTAAAATTTCAAGTCAATTGTAATAAATACTTTCTTCTCATAAAGCTACAACTTAATTTTCATATAATAATTTTTTTCCCTACAACTTCATTCTAGTAATATTACCGTACATTTTATGGTGACCCTAAAAGTTCATCATAGAATTGCCCTCTCTGTAGTGAAAACCTAGATTTTGCAAACTAGCTGCCTGTCATAAAGCTAGCAGCACAGGTTGAAACACTGGTGGGGTATTTTTAAAACTTATGAAATATCTTATATCTGTATCTGAAACCTCCAACATCTAGATCAGAATCCTGTTACTGCAATACGATATAAGCAGAAGTGGAAATCTGGCCACACAAATGAAACAGGTCCACCACAATGAACATGAACTGATCCAGAGAAAATAACACCAATACATTCTTGAATCAGGAATTAAATATCTGTTATGCTATTATGGATATATTATGGGTTAATGGAACATTTTTCTCAAGACAGAGGCTAATTTTAAGTGGCATCCCTTTTGCAAAGTTTACAGTGAATTATCAGGAAAAAGGCAAAATGGTCAGCCCTGAAAGATGCAAACTGATATATGTCATGGAGACACCCATGTACTTTAGGATTTCCATACATATTTCATTCATTTTCCAGATATTGTTGTGTAAGATCAAGTTCTGGAGCAAAAGCATGAGCCAAAGCAACTCTAAATGTGATTTACTAGGCAGTATGCTCCCCTTGGTGACTTCCATGTAGAGACCACAGGTAGATAAAACTTTGTAACCTTATCTGGTGCAGTGAGTGTACTTTGCATGCAGATTAAATAAAGGGTGTGCATTGATGCAAGTGTTGCTCTTACCTGCGATGAAGAAGCATGCAGCCAGAGATGTCACACACAAAACAAAAACCACAGAGAACTTCATGCTGTCACAGCCCTAAAAATTACACAAATTCATTTTGAGTTCAGCGTTTACTGTTCCTGTTACTTCAAATTAGACTTACTCTGCTCTGTACTACAGATCACTGGAGACAACAATGAAATAGTTTTGTTAAAAACTTCTACTTAAAACTACACAGGAAAGAACTTTCCTACCTTAGTTTCATCAGGCACAGAATGAATTAAATTTAATTTATATATGAGGGATGACTCCAATAATACATTTAAGAAGTTTACAACAGATCAGAGGAAATAACTGTAGCTGCAAAATGTAGATGGGGGTTTTATATGAGGGAACACTGGGGGGGAGGAGAGAAGACGCACAGCAGTTGGTTGGATAAAGTCTGAAAGGAGACGGTATCAAATTACTGGAAGTACATGCATGTTTGCTGTTGAAAAAATGAACAGTCAAGTAGTGTTTATGTTCAGAAGGACTAGAGACTTTTGACCAAAAACCACATTTCCCCCACTAGTCCAACTCATGTCAACAATAAACTAATCTAATTTTAGTTATGTTAGTATGTAGTGGTGAATCATGTTGAAGTTAATATGTTAATTTTCAGTTGTAGTCTCCACAAACAAGGTATCCAGGGCACTCTGGTGAGGATACTCACGTCATGTCCACCACAAAGAAAGCATAGATGGGCTCATCCTTCCAACATGTTGTTTTTTCCCCATGTTTTCACCAAACTTTAATTCTATGAAATACATCTTAAATTTTATCAAATAGGACCAATGTTACAACTAAAAGCTTTACAGTCACCTGCTACAGTAGTAATTCAGAAATCCCAGTCAGCAGATTGGAATACATTTTATACCATTGAAAAGCCTGTTCATTTCCTTTTTTTAATGGCGCCACATTTGTAAAGAGCATGCTTTTATGCACTCAAAAATATTTAGGTAGATTTTTAAGTTTTATGTATTTCAATTACATATTAATTTTCCATGCATCTGGATTACATAGAGTTAAGGTAAACAAGCTAATTAAACTTAATGTACTGCATATTTGTGTGTCAAATGTAAATGAAACATTTAACATTGAGAAGTGCAATGAATAGCATAGATGGGAGAGTTGACAGAGTTCAAGTTGGTGAAAACTGAACCAGATATCACTCTGTAAGAGAGCAGAAGTGATTTAAATTTCTTTTAAGCTGCTGCAGGTAGTTTGGATTAATAAGCAATGGAGTAATATAAACTTTTTGAAGTTAATTGAAAACCAGACACACTTGCAGATTCTGAAGCATGTGTAAAGGTTTAGCAAAACACAAGCTGAAGGATCAGCCAGATCATTGCAGTTGTTGAGATGAGAGATAACCTTGGTCTGTACCAGGACTTGGGTTGGAGAGTTAGCTATGTGAAGCCTAAGTATTTAATGCTATTACAAATCTGCATGACCAGGTAAGAGAAGGAGATGGTCATCAATCATGACACCCAGGTTTTATCAATGTAAAGGCAATGTTGATTTAGAAATCCTGGTGGACAGACTGATGAGCAGGAATGTTCAAGAGCTCAGGCTGAGACACAATCTGCTGTACAGTTTCATGTGAGAGTCAGATTAAGCTGTTTGGCAGCTTTGTGTGGAGTTGAGCTGAGAAACCTGGAAAGAATGAGTCAATCGGGGACAGCAAGTCCACAGTGCTGGATTCATCTGAGGTCCTCGAGGACACATCACAAAACACTGAAAGTTAAAACTTTTCGAGTTAATCGTTTCACAGGCTCAACTGCATTTTATTTCATGTAACAATAAAGACATAACTCAAGACACTCTAAAATTACTATTAACCCTCAAGCGACCAAGGTATTTCGGCGACTAATATGACCGAGTGGGGTCATTTGTGACCCCATTGACTTTATACAGGAATATTTCTATATAAATGATTTTTTTTAGGTTTCTTCATCATTATTTCACTCTCTAATATGTTTGTCCATCATTTTATGTAATAAGGTATGAAATGTGATTTTTTTTTTCTTTACAAAAAAGCCATAGTTGGCAAATTACAATATCATTGGAAGCTATAATGTAAAAAATCTCATAGATCTTCCCGGGGTCATAAGTGACCCTGCACAAGTTTGGATTATACTTCCCACATGGATCAGCTGATCCTTCCAAAATTCTATGAACAAATGTAGGACAAATAGATTGACAAATTCCTGGTAGGAAACTTTTTTCTGATAAAAATTTGAAAAATGGTGCAAAAAAAATATATGCCCGGGGTCAGATATGACCCCACTCGGTCTCTTGAAGGTTAATTTGAAGTTTTGAGTGGATAAGAACCTGGGTCTATTCAATCCCGGATAATCAGCTTTGAGAGTTATGCAAAGCAGCTCAACCACAACTACACATTTACATTTTTTGATCTGTCTGAATTATTGTCAAAAAGTCTTGTGGGATATCAACCTGTACATTAGACCCATCCCAATTAACTACTTTCTTCTTGACCTGATTAATATTTCACTATCAACTGGTTATGTACCAAAATTGTTTAAGTTAGCTGTTCTGAAATCACTCCTCAAAGATCCAGTCTTGATCCCAATGATTTAGCCAATTATAGACTCATTTCTAACTTTCTTTTTATCTCCAACATAATTGAAAAAGTTGTTCTAAACTAATTGGTCAGTTTACATGAAGCGTTTCAGTCTGAATTTAGGATTCATCATAGAACTGAAATTGCTTGAATTCAATTTTTTTCACCAGGCGCTTCATAAGACATGGGTTTATGATTGCCATGTGATAAAAGATTTATTTTGAGCAAAATCCAAATCTCAGATCATTGTGTTTCTCAGGTGCTTCATTTCTAAAGCTACAGGTTTGCGTCAGAGATGTAAGTGTGGATGACACAATTTTCTCCTCTAAATTCTAGCTAAACTGAAATCTTAATATTTGGCCTTGAACAAATCAGAACGTCAGTATCCAGTAATTTAATTTATCTTAATGGCATCAGTTTTACTTCCCACACTACCATAAGTAACCTTAGTCACCTTTGGCCAGAATTTGTCCTTTAAACCACATATCTAAAAGGTCTCTGGAATGGCTTTCTTCCATCTCCATGGTGTTTCAAAAATCAGGAACATCCCTTCCAATTCTGACACAGAAAATAATTCATGCATTTGTTACATCAAGGGTGGACCACTTCAATGCCATTTTAGCTGGACGTCCAAATAACTCTTCCATCAATCCTAAATGCTGCTGCCAGAATTCTGACTGGTACAGCCAAGACAGATCACATCTCCCCTGTTTTAGTTTCACTACATTGGCTGCCTGTTCAGTTTAGAATTCAAATAAAATTCTCCTTACAAATGCTCTTGCCCAATTTTATCTTAAAGACCTCATTATTGCATTGCAACTCTCAAGCTCTCAGTCTGCTGGTTTACTCACAGTTCCCAGTGTTCAGGTCCAGAATAGGAGGCAGAGCTTTTCATTCTCAAGCTCCTTGCCTGTGGAACCAGCTACCAGTTTGGACACTAAACATTGACTATCATGGCTTTTACATCTAAACTTAACACCATCCTTTTTGAGAGAGCATAGGCTCTATCATATATGAAATCAGTCATAGGACTGATTTCATGGTTGTTAGTGTTTTAACAACTATTCTATTTTTAACAGTTTTTTACATATACTACAATTTTATGTGTATACATTTTATCATGGTTTTAACTTGTGTTGACTTAGGTCATCTGCTTTGTTTTATTCTATAAAGCATTTTAAGTTGCATTTGTGTTTGAAAGGTGCCAAAAAAATGGCACCTTTCAAACACAAGTACAACTCAAAGTAGAAATAAAATTGAACTGAATGTTTTTCACTAGGTGCATCAGAAGATATGACTTTATGATGTTCATGTGATAAAAGATTGAATTTTGATCAAAGTTGTTCAGAAGTCAGTTGCAGTCAACCCTGTCTATTCATTGCTTCTAGAACCTCAAAAACAGCAGAAAGTTTTGAAGAGCATTTTAATATGGAACTTCTGTAGTTTTCTAAAGAAATTGTGGTTCACACAGTTGATATGGTGTGTCTCCCTTTTTACATATAGTTGTAGCATACTAGTCAACTCATTCAGAATGTATATGTTCTGTATCCAATTAGGATTGTAAATGCAAAGCTTAATTCATGGTAATAGCCTTTCACTGATAAAATGCTAATTTTAACTTATTGCACTGAAACAGTATTACTATAGAGTTAAGCACCATTAAGGACACGAGAATCAGTAATGTACAGGCAACCAAGGTGACAGTAGCCTATTGCAAATTCAAAAAGAAGAGAGCAATGTACTGTAATTCACACGTTGTGAAGCTGGCAACAGTAAGACAACTATAAAAATGATACCACTACTCAGCTGTATACCACACACGATCATTTTTTAGAGTGTTGCTAACATTGTCCCAGTAGTGAAGCATGGTGGAGGGAGCAGCATTATTAGAGCTTGATTCACTACCTCAGGGCCTGGACCCCTCACCATCACAAAGGTGGAGATTAATTCCCAAATTTAGCAAATTCTCCTCCAGGGTAATGTCAAGAACATTATCCACCAGGTAAAGCTGAGAAGCTGGATGATGCAGCAGGACAATGATTATGAACACTGAAGTAATTGCAAAACAAAATGACTTCAAATCCACAACCGGAGCTAAGTTGGAATGGCTCTTAAAGATCAAAATTTACTCCTTAATGTTGTGCAGGTCTGATCCAAAGCTTTAGGCCCTTTGCTGCCCCAGAAGGTACGACAGGCTATTAGCTCCAAGGGTTCATATGTTTTTCCACTTACACTGCAAACGTTCAATGTGAATATTCAAGTTTAATTATAAATATTCTAAACTTTGGATTGTTGTTTTCATAATGTTACATTAGAGGATCTTTGAAATGGAGAGTTGGGAGTGAATGGATTGGGTTTGGTCTTTTGGGAGGGGTACAGTGGGCTTACAGATAGATAAACTGAGGTCCCATTGTATCAGAGGAAAAGAATTTTAAAAACATCCTCCCTCCCACTTTCCCCTCTGGGGCCACTCAACATAAATCCAAGTTCTCATGTATTACAGAAAGCATGAGAACATCTGTTTATCGCTTCTTTTAAAAAAAAAAAAAAGCTGCTGCAATTTGAGCTTATAAAGCTAAATTAGGTCTGTCCATTTTCACATCAAGATACTGCCAACCTCCAAACTTGACCCTGTGTGTGAACAGTGTTTTATAATCTATTGTACATCTATATATGAAATGTATTGCACAAAATCTCTATTTTTTTATCCATCTCTTAGCAAAATTCCTGCAGCACATGCTTTGAAATCTGATTTGCACAAAACCCTTAAAAACAGGCAGCAATTTCGTCTTGAAAGGGGGACCACATTCACCCTGAGACAAAAGCATTCTCTCAGGCCTGAAGTGCTAGACAGGGCTGCAAGGTTTCAGTTGAGGGGCCTAGACATGCCAAATTGTCTAGATAAATACAGCCCTAAAAGGAACTCTGTGGTTTTCCTGGAATTCTAATGAATCTGTCTTTTGTGTTTGTACGCTGGCTGGAGCAGAGTCTGTGGTGCTGAAATGAGCATGTCAGACTTCACAAAGTTTTAAAGAGCTGAAGGGCCGGCAGTGTCTGACAGTGCACCAGAGGTGGCTGTCAGTTTTGGAACCCACAGTCTTGACAATGGACAAACCCCTGAGTGACAAACCAGTGTCCTGAGAAAACATGTAGGAGCAGCACAGACCAACATTTCCACACTCAGGGTTTTATACACTCTAGTGAAAGATTATTTCCAGCTTAAATTTATAGTCTTTTGCCTCAAGTTGGAAGTTGTTTTGTGTTGATAGAAACTTCTACCAACACAAAACAACTTCCTCAAAGGTGTGTAGAAATCCACAACTACTTTTATGTTTTAGTGTTTGTCTCATGCTGTTCTAAGACTTCAATTTTTGCAAAAGCCTCAGATATATGAAGAAAATGAATACATTTTAAAAATGTTCAGTTACCAAAAATGTCTATGACTGGACTTGAACTTCAGAACATGTTAAACTAGATAAAGAAAATCCTTGAAAAAAGCCTAAAACTTTTGAGTCAAAACAAGTTTTGACTGAAAACATCTCTTTTCCTTTAATGACTTGGTGAGCTTGTCTTCTTTTGTGGAGCCTCATGTCTTTGTTTTACAAGTCTCTTTTTCTGCAGGGGGTCAGTTTTTCCTTTTTTAGTTTTTACGCCAGCCAGAGAGGTTGAGGGAGTTGATGGCTGGAAAACAGACCCAAGCTGAGTCCATAATTAGAATAGCAGGCAGACATGGCCAAAACCAAGGCCAAAGGCCCCTACATGTCAGTTTGTATAAAGCTCAGTTTAACTTTTTTTTTCTTCCCTCTTTAGAGAATTGTCCTTCTGTGAACTACAGGTTCAAGTACAAATGAAATAAATGAGCTATGACGCATTCAGTAATATTGATTGAAGATTTATTCAGGTCATAATTACAGTTTGAATTCAGTTTTGTCCTTGAAATGTTGCACAAAGAACAGGGATGGTGGGGCAAAAAAAATACAGCTGGTCAACAAACGTGCTTCAACAAACATTCCAACTTGTTTTAGTACCACAGATGAACAACACAGGGTTTCAGGCATGATGCCCCGCTGACCACCATGGGACTATCCAAATGAAAAACTTAGAATCATAGCAAATCTTTATATAAAATATTTTGTAAAATAAAGCACAGCCTTGAGAATTGTTACAGTGCATAAAAGGCATGCAGTCAATATAGGACAGCTAAACATTGCATGGAGTAGTCAGCTGGTGTAAACCACTGCTTCAAAATACAGGATCTCAATGCTGTGACATGCTGCAGATTAGGAAGATAGGAAAAATATAGGCAGCTCAATCAAATTACAACATACCCACTACACAAAGTATACTTTAATTCAGCACTTTCAATCCTGCATTGTAGGAATTAAATCTTTCCTTTTCTTCTGCCAGCAAAGACACGAGACAAGCCTCAACTTTTAGTATCAAACATCTGGTAACATACCATCCTTTTCAAAATATTGCTAGTGGATGGATGGACTAATAAAATGTCTGGACATAAAATATTTAATTTTTTAGCACTGTTAAAAAGAATACGATAACTATTCAAGTGAATAAAAACAATTCTTTAAAATCCTGTTCTCTAATTCTGATCTATTGCTACTATGGTCTCATGTAATACTCAAACATGATTGTAGATGACAGTCAACATAAACAGCATACAATTTTGTGGTACGTTTCACTAAATACAACAGCTTGACTCAGGGCAAAGAGAATACAGGGCTGTGCTAGTTCCTTTATAAGAACCACAACCACAACACATGATTTCCACAGTAGAAACGAGTGTTGGTTTTACACCAGTCTACACCTTTGCTTTCGTGTTTTTGAGGGATTACCATTTTTGGATGTACAGTAGGGCTCTTTCCAGGGATGAGAACAGTACCATGTAGGGTTTTTTTTTTTTTTTTAGGACTTGACATTTGTGGGCTTCAGTTGGAGCAACCAACAGTACAGCAATTATCTTGATTTCTTCACCTTCAGAGCTTGTTTTGGTTGCACAGATCCATGGTTACATTCATAACTTGTACCATTTTAGTGAGCTTGAATCTGGCCACATTGTCAAGTTATGATGTCACCTCACAAGTTCAGTGGATGCTACCTAGGGACTACAAAGGCTCAGATGTGAGATTCGTGGAAGAGTTTCCAGAAATGTCTATAGAACACTGTCTGGGTGAAGTTACTGCAGTGGAAAAGCAATTTATGTTTTGTGGCTGCACAGGTTAAACAAATAGCTGTTGCTCAACTTTAACATGTAGAATAGATCGTTCATGAAAAACCTTTCCTAGATGTGGTTTTGTGAACCACTTTGTTCTAACAATCTGCAGGAAATGCATTTTTTCTGAAGACAACAAAAAAAAAAGGATTTGAAGGAAGAAAAAGTCAAATGTTTTCCAAACAAGTTTCTAGCTGTGTTTCTCACCCTCAGTTCCAAGTCAGCCAGTTTTCAGAGTTTGAGCCTGAAAAAAAATTCACTGTTTTCTGGGTCCCGGGAGGAGTAAGACACTATCGGGGAGGGAGATTCTAAAAGAGCTAGCTGACTCAGAAAATCAAGGCCGCTGCAGGGACTGCGGGCCACGCAACACGCTCCCTCGGGGATCCCCCTCTCCTCAATGGGGAAAACAGGACTTCTCGTACTAGTTAGACTAAAACTTGCACTTCTGCCCTGGATCAGGCTTTGGAGCCTCTGCCTTTCCTGGGCTTTTTTGGCCCTGTTTGCAATGTACCGCACTCTGCTTTGGCTCCTTGACGAGCTCCTTTGTACCAGGGTCTCATCCACTGAATTCTCCTGAGAGTCTTTGGGCCTGTTTTCAGGAGCAAAGTCAGCAGCAGTCAAAGGCTCCACATCAGTCAGCTTACGAAGCTGCTCTGTTAGGTTACTATGTGGCTGAGACTTCTGTGGACTGTCTTTGCAGAGCTGGCCTCTGTTAGACCTAACAATAAAGCTGCGGCTGATGCTGCTGTACTTACTCTCAAAGTTGCAGGAAATATCATCAGAGGTCAGATCCCCAAGGCTTTTGGATATGGAAGATGTGGGTGTAAAGGGTTTTGCTGAAGTGGGTGACCTTCTGGCTGAAGACTGCTTGAGCCCTTCCATGTAAAGCCGACTCCAGGTGTGTCTCCTTTGATTCAGTCTGCTAACTGAATCTTCTGAAACATCTTGAGCTGGCTGCAGAGGACGTGGTTTAAGTTCATCTTTGGGACAATCATTTTGAAGATTTGGGTTTGACTTGCTCTTGCTGAAGGTATTGTGAGAAACCAGTGCAGAGTGACGGCAGTTGACCCAGGAAGGCTCACATGTGTTTATCTTATTGGGCAGAGTGACGAGGCTCTTTCTGGTCAAGTTAGGCAGGGAGAGGTCAATGACGGTGTCACTTGAGGAGATGCTAGAAGAAGAGGACATACTTTCTCGGTGGCTGCCAGGTTCAAGTTTGCTCCAAAGGCAGTCATTCATGGTAGCATCTGTAAAGACTTCTGGTACTGCTGACTGGGTCTGTCCAGCCAAGGCTCCAACCAACCGAACATGACCCTCACTTTTTGCTCGGCGTACCGGTATGTGTGATGGCAGAGGGCTAAACAGTGCTTTCCTGGCTTGGGCTGATGGAACAGCAGGGGTTCCTGTGGACATTGCTGCAGGAGGGAGCTGTGCTTTGTGGCTTGACTTGAAGTCTGCTGCATCACTTTTCTTTTCTGTCATTGTGTTTCGGTTATCTTTCTGGTCTTTGTCTCTCATGGGTGAAAGAATGCTTTTGTCTGTCTGGTTGCTGTGGGTGTATTGTTTTGCTTCATCAGGGTTTTTAACTGGGACAGAAGAGGCTCTGGAAAAGGTAGCCATTTTCTTAGGGTCTCCAAACAGCTTGGTGGGACTGTTAACCACTCCATTTGTTGCAAGAGTCAGTGGGGAAATTGTAGTTATTGCTGTAGAAGGTGAGGGAAGTGGTGTAGATGTGAAGTGATGTGAAGTCCCTTGCTCATCTTGAGTGGAGGCAGTGCAGATATAATGGCTGCTACTGGTGTCTTCTGCATTTAGTGCAGGATATTGAGGGACAGCTGGTCTTTGCACTGTGGAAAAGTCTGTGGAAAAAGTAACAGAATGCTTTACTGTCAAAGATGTTACAGTCACTTCTAGCTTTGCAGTTATAAAAACATGAGATTTCAGGAGACTAAACCAAGGAGTTGCCCTGGAAACTGCCTGTATTTTGACTTTATTAAAACTAGATACTACACAGATATACAAGCTCCCATTTCGGCAGCACATTTCAGCACAAATTCAGTGAAGAATTTAACTGATTTGCAGCAGGTTTGTTAAGTTAATCTGAAACAGTGATTTAGCCTATGTTTAGAAATAATTTCTTTGCATTTGTTTTTAAAAACAGAAAAAGATTAATTTCTACTGATAAAATGTAAACACTGACTCTTCCGTGTTCAATGATTGTTCAATGGTTGCAAACAAAAAAGAAAAAATATAAGTTCATTCATCGAGATGATCAAACATGTGCTTAAAAATATATGTTTTAAAACTTTTGATTGCCCACATAGCTAATATTACTGGAGAAGTTTGGCTCTGGAGGACAGCAAAGACGAGTCTAGCTTGATATGGATGTTGACATAAATACACATGAACCTTCTGTTCTCATATAACATGGCAACGAATCTGATTTCTATCCAACTTAGGACCAAAAATGAGAAACATCAGCTGGTGATGTTCAGATATAAGTCACTTCAGCCAGGTATGATGAATGCAGACAGTCACAGAAAACATTTTAACTACGTAAAACACTAGATTTAAACAAACCATCCAAGAGATATCCCTTAACACCTTAAAGGTGTTAGTCCTGTCAACAAATAATTGTAGTCATAACAAGTGCACAAGGACAAAACAAGAATGAAATGTGCTGATGTCTTAGTTATTGGTTTAAAAAAAAAAAAAGATATTAGGCAAGATGCAACCCAAATGGAACGAAGTTTTGTAAAAAAAAAAAAAAAAAAAAACAACAAAAAAACAAAACAAAACAGCAGGATGAGTCGGGAAGATATCCAATCACAACTAACTTTGTTGTAGGGTAGAGATCATGGATACACATCTGATCTGTTCCTGGGAAGATGAAATAAATATCTCATATACAGGTTCATGAAAACTGCAACATAATGACCTATGCACACCTGAGCTAGGAGAGTAGTACAGGAGGTAGGCAGCTGTAAAAGTTGAGGAAAATATTAGGCTTTGGAACACAATTGGATCTACATTCATCACAAAAAAAAAAAAAGAAAAAAAACAACCAAACCAAACAAAAACAAAACAAACAAAAAAACAAAGCAACATTTGTTCTTTTTCCCAAAACTCATGCTAAAGTTAACATCATTGTGAACTAAAGACACTATTGTTGTCATGTGTTATTGATTAGAGACATAACTGACCCAGTAAAATGGAATTTCCAGCACAGGACAAAGCTGAAACATTTCTACATGCAGTATGAAACTGCAGTTCAGACCACAAACAACTTCATGTCAAACTACAGATGAATGAAGGATGCTGTGTAATTTGTTAAAAACATTACATAAATGTGTGCGACCATGTTTCAGTACTTTATGATTATTATTGGTAGGGTAAGTAACCACACTTTTATTTTACTGCACATTCAAACAACGCAACAACCAATCATTAACAAGTTAAAAGTATTTGATCTCATTAAAGTGTTAGACAAGGATTTCAGAAATTCAATCTCAATTTTTAAAAACTACATTACGAATACACTTCATATGTTGACCTACTAAACTGCTGCCTAAATATCACATTTGACGTGGTGGACTAAAACTAAGTTAAAATGGCAAAGATAAAAAAAAAAAAAAACTATAAATAAAACTTTATTAGCACTTGTTGTTAAAATTAACACTGCCACTCATGAAGAAAAAAAGATTAACTGAAATAACCCCTTCCACATGACATGTCCATGCACAAGTTAGAGTTCCAGGAACTGTGTTCCCCATGCATCATCTCTCTTTGGGATCTCCACCCTTATTCAGTGATGTGGACAGAAAACATGATTGGTGCTCCCACAACTTCAAGTGGTGTCATTTTGAATGGTGCAGTTTGAGAATATGTGAAAATGGAGAGGAATATTAAATTTCAACCCCCACAAGGTAAAGTGTACAGGTCAGAGAAGCAGGCAGTTGTTTTGGAATCACTGATGGGTGAAGAGTGTATTAAAAAGCTACATGCATTCAAAAAGTTTACCTGGCTCTGGTCATCCTCTCAATTCTGCACTAGGAACAGAGAGAGCGTGCAAAAGGGACAAAGAGGTAAAATGAATTTAGCCAAACTGGAAAGAGGGAGGGGGGAGAATAGAGGCAAGGAAAGACCTTCTAGAACAGAAAAAGCATCTTATCAAAGCAGGTGATTGCACTTTTTTCACCAAGCATAAATCTCAAAGCATTTAACACTAAAAAGAAATGAGAGGGAAAAAGGTTAGTCATGATCATCCTTTAAAGAAGTACAGTATGCATCTGCCAGAATCTTGTGACTAAACACGTCAGCACATTCTTCTATTATAATGAGGCAATAAATCTCACATTTCATCCTCCAAAACACACTTTCTTTCCTTCTCAAGGTGATGGTCATCATATGTGATACATTTTTTAAAGTATTTTGCTGATGAAAAAAATGATAGTCATGTCATGGCAAAATTAGGCTTTAGGAAGGGGTTTTGTGTCTAAGAGCTGGGGTCCATCCAGAACACGGCTTTCCTGAAAGATGTCATATCGGGGAGAAAAGGAGGGAGAGCATGTACATGGGCGCAGCGCAAACACCAGTACCTTGTGATTTAAGCGCTACTCAAAGTCTTTTCTTTTTTCAATTTTAAAGCCTGAAACTGCACAAGAACAGCTTTATATATATATATATATATATATATATATATATATATATATATATATGAAGAGACAGAGAGGGAGAGAG
>JAOWBL010001288.1:0-15635 GCA_028564865.1 Zenarchopterus dispar | reverse complement strand
CTGCCGATTCACATGTATTTATTTAATTCTATTTTACTTCACATTATTCCATGTTTTTATCTGCACCGTTACATCAGGGTAAATTCCTAGTCTATAAACCTGTTTACTGGCAATGGCAATAAAGTGATTCTGATTCTGATTCTGGAAACTAGGTAAGGATTTGCTATTACTTTAATGCTACATACAGTTACCTTAATGAATTACAGCATATCTGTTACAAATGCAAAAACCAAAATGAGTACACATGCAAATGTAATAGGAGTAATTTGTATTTGGCTCAAAATTAAGCACCACTTTTCAAATTCTGTTGTGGTCAGTCACAGTGTCAGCTTCAACAAACATGTCAGTCAGTGATGTATTTTCCATAAAAAAAACATAAAGTTATCACTTCACATGTGTCTTTTTTGAGGGGCTTGTACCATAGTTTAACTGAACTGTTGATGCACAGATGAGATATTATGCATGCCTGAAGGTTAGAGAGGCAGGTTTGGGGGTGGAGGGTCGGGATGCGGGGTGCTGTCTGGATTAAATGAATGAGTAATGTTCTCCCATCCCTCAGCAGCTACTGTTGAAGTGCCCTTGGAAAAGGCACTGAACCCTCAATTGCTCAGATTGAACTGCTCAGAAATGCAAAACTGCGACTGTACTGGTTGGTTACCAAATGGAGTTGAATGAGAAAAGGTGCAGCTAAGGTGAGAAAAACAGCCATTCTGCAAATCTGTCTTGTAGTCTAGTACCATGGTCGTTTATTTTGCAAGCTGTTTTAGTCATCTTAATGGATAACAAAGCATCACTGGGGAACTTGTGGAAGTATTTCATTAAAAAAAAAAAAAAAAAAAAAAGCATTGACTAGAAGCTCCACTGTCACCTGGCAAACTAAGATTTTCAGGTCCTACTCTCATTTTAGGTGTTTAACTTTAGTGGGCTGGAATGTTTTGTCCCCCACCTCCAATCTCCCACATTTATATAAGAGCTACAAATTGGGTTACAGGTGGCTTTATATACAGGGTAGTGCTAGACAGATACCCACACAATTTTCCCCTTTCTTTCCTGAAGCTCATTTATTACACTTGTAACACATGTGGAGCCCATAATACTGAAACTATAAGGGACACATGACATTTGACCATTTCAAACCCAATCCTACGCCATACTCTGCTTTTTAATTCAGAAAGGGCCTTGTAAACACACTGTGCTGTTTCAGAAGAGGCACACCTCACAGATCAGTGGATGCAGTGGAATGCCTAACTCCACCTGCTTTAGCTAGCCTCAATAAACACAATCCATTTCGCAACTATTTTGACCGACACATATGACAGACATTTCATCAAAACTTCAGCATAACTGTGTCAACTTTTTTTTGTAAATGCAGTTTTGAGATGTGAATATTATCATGTAGGAATCAATCTATTTGAACCAGTTTAATGATAAGGTGGTTGTTACATTAAGTTGAACTGTAGAAGGTAAATAACTCTGCTTTTTCAGTACATGATCTGTTACAAGTCAAGAGCCTCTGATCTAGTAGGTTGTGTTCAAACTGCCTTTATTATACTGCATATTATTTATGGCACAGCTATTACTAAAGATCAATAGCACTTAAACTGCTCCATTGATATTGAAACCTGCACTGATTTATAAGCACATAGATCGTTGGTTAAATCCAGGCAAACACACATGAATGCACAAACAAATATACACCAATATCTGGCCAGTGTCTCCCCAATGTCCCAATGTTTTAGGAGTACAATTTTCATTTTTCTGGTTATTCTTCAAGAACCAATGCTGCTCAAACTTGGGAACCAGATAAACACTTTAATAACTCAAAAATCGGCTTTTAATGAGATAGAAATTTCTTCTTTTTTTTTTTTGTTTACTTTTAAAGTCTGAAAACTGGCTGGCTGGTAACTTGTACACACACTCACAAACACACCCTTGGCTATATCTGGGAGGACACATTTTTAAGTGGTGGGTTTTGAATTATTGGTTCTTAGCAGCACAGATAAACATAGCCACACATCCAAACAAACACACTTGAACTCATGCCTGACCCTCTCTGCAAATAAAGAAGGCTGGTGGATGCAGTGTGTGTGTACTTAAGAACACCTACTGGCAATGTACTCGAACTTTAGGGATCGTCAGCTCTGCCAAGGATATGACACAAGCTCTTCAGAAAACTACCAGTGGATGGATGGATAGATGGACTGCCGGTGGAGAGTGAAAATCCTTTAAACTTAATGGGCAGAGTGCTACACGAAAACCGCCGAGGTTGATGTTTGACTGCAGACCATCAAGAGCTGTCATTTAGGAGGTGGGTGAATGGCTGAAAGCAAGCCCAAAAAACAAAAAAAGAGACTTTTTTTGTTATTAGAAAGTAGAAAGTCATCTAATCTAAAAAATCTCTGAGCAAGAAGAGCCCACTGTTTCTCTCACCATCTTACAGAGAAATGTAGGGTGAGATACATGCAGGGTTTTGAAAGGCAGCACCATATTGAAAAATCAAATATTCCATATCCATGGTTACTAGAAACATAAAATGATCTCACCCACTGAGTGGTGGCAATGCACTCGTGGTACACAAAACAAACACTAGTAAGGCCAATACTTTTCCTTGTGTTTGTATTTGACCTAAACTAAATGTGCCTGAACTTCAGAGGTATTACCTGTATATAAGAGTGGCATTTATTCTATACTCTTTATTTGATTTATCAGTTGATGTGACATCTTTGCAATGGACACCACAGCATTTACTTTTCTTTTGCAATTTGTTCTATGTAACTGAGGGAGTATTGTGTAGCAAAGTCAACTGAATGAAAATAAACACTTTCGGAAGTTTAAAAAACAGTCTCTGTATAAGTACTCAAAAAACAACATTTCTTTGTGTATCCTGCTCCTTTTTAAGAAGGGATAGTTTAAGCCACCATTGTTACTTCTAATCAACATCTCAGGAACTTTTATGTCTGTTACAGGAGGATTGTCCATCTTCGGACTCATGATTACAGCTGTTCTGACTACATTTGGCCGTGGAACATCCTGACTGAGCTTTGGAAAAGTACTGCCTAATATCACTTGTTACTTATAATGCTAGAGGCGACTGTAAGTTTTCTGTAAGCTGTTCCTGAAGTTCTGGTTGTTTCTAATGTAGTTACACTTTCTGATGCAGATTTCCAGGATTCAGTGAACGAGAATCAGTTGGTACTAGCTGATAGACCGTATTCTTGACAAAAAGAATGTCAGCACTTGCATAGTTCTGCAGGTCAGGTTCACTGACTAACAGATAAGGTCATTTTTAAATCAGAATGTCAATTTCCATCTTTTGAATCTGTAACCAGCCAAGAAGAGTCAAAATCAATTTGGAGCTCTGCATCAGTGCAGCATCAAGGTCCCCTTCTCAGAAATTTGATCACATAAAATGCAAGTTTAAATGTCAAACCCCAGAGGAGTCTCATCGATTTGCTGATTTATTCAATCACTAACAGTACACACAGAAAATAGACATTTCCGCCCACAATTCCTTTTGAAGTTATGTTACCTGTTGAAAACTCAGTATGACATTAGACTTCCTGGTTTGGCATACTGACATGTTTTTTCTGTTTGACTTATTGATAATGATGTCACTCAAAGAGGCCACATCTAGAGAATGCAACTCTGTGTTTTATACAACTGCACTTTTGTTAGGACTTTTTTTTTCAATATGTCATTCAAGCTTGCATATGTGAGAATTTAGGATGACTTAAAATTGAAAACATAGCAGACCCAGATCTTCCACTGTCCACAAATGACAAACCCTCACTCTCAGAAAACAGACTGATACAAACAAGTATCTTGCACATTTAGGAGCTAAAAAACCCAGATGGTATATGTACTTTTCCCTTCACAGAAATTTCACTTTGGTGGTTCTGAAAAGGTGGGGGTATGGATAAAACAGGGGGGGGGGGGGGGTGAAGTAACAGGGTAGCATCTTCCCTCTCTAGATGCCACACAGTTGGGCAAATCAGTTATGTTGATTGAGTGTCCCATTGGCGCTAAAAGTCAGGAAAATCTGCCACACAGAGAAAACAAAAAGCAACCCCTAATTTTCATTTATTTTATCTAAAATTGCGAGTGGTTTTACATGAGAGATAAGACATGAAGAAGCGGAGAACTGCTTCCAGACGTTCAGTTTTGAACGTTCATTCCAGCATCCAAAAGCCACTTGGTTACCCATCCAGCCAACCACGACTGACCAGCCATCGCAGCCTGCTTCATCCTTCACCACCGCTAACTCACTTTTGAATAGGGCTGATGCAGCACCCAACCGAGACAACCCAGCAGCCGCTCATCATCCCCAGCAATCCAATATGCCACCCATCCTTTCACCCGTCCAGCAGGCTGCTGCGCCTCACTCAGCGGGGGGGAAGTGCGCGCATCCAGCCTTTGAGCGTCTTACCTTGAGCGCTTCTATGTCCAAAGACGCCGAGCGGTCCATGACTGATGGCGAAGAGCAGCAAATCAAACACAAGTCCCAGAGGCGGAGATGGTGAGAGGGACGCTGATTAGAAACGGAACCTCCTTCCCCACGAAAAAAAGGGACAGAAAAAAGTTGGGAAGCTCTTAGAATCCTGAACTCTGCTGCTGCATCCCTTGGGTCGGTCTTAGGATTAGGGTTGTTAATATTCCAGTAGGGCGACGGGTCTTCTTACTTTCAAGCCTCCCGATGGGGTCGCTTGCTAAGATCAGAACTCCACACCATGGAAGTCCCCCCACCACCCACCCCCACCTCCGGTCCCCGGTCTGACCGTGCGTGGCTGTTCACTTGGAGGACAAAAAGTAAGTAGAAAGGGAATACATTTTACCGTGGCTTATGTTTCAAGATGCGGCTTTTGCGCACTTGATGGCCGATCCGGTAGGTGTTTTTGTGATGTTACATCTGAAATACCCCCCTCCGATTTTTTTCTCCCTCCCTCTCTCTATTTCTCTGCTGAAATGAAGCCGGGATGAAGGCTCTCCTTTGCAGTCGATCAGCGGATGGATCCCGCTATTATATCCAGCTGAATCCCCCGGCAAGTGTGAGTGAGATGTTGTGTCTGCTCTTGCAGTAGAATGGCAACTGGAGAGAAGATGTCCGGATCAGAGAGATGGCATTCAGTCTTGCATGGGCGACTTCCATGCGGCAAACCGCCAGAGAAATCAGCTCCCCCACGAAAGAGAAAGAGGGAAGGAAGGTAGAGAGAGAGAGAAAGAGAGAGAGAGAGAGAGATGCTGGGAGAAATGCTGAAGAGAGGAGATGGGGAGAGCTGCTGTAGTTGAGGCGGGAGGAGAGACAGGAGAAAGGTTGCTGTATATTATTTCAATGACTGACGTACCAGTGTGTGTGTGTGTGTGTGTGTGTGTGTGTGTGTGTATGACTAGGAGGGGGTTCGCTCTAATCAAGTAGATGAATCGACAATACTGCTTTGCTACTGAAGTAAAGAGAAATTTAAATGCAGACGCTGTTGGGAGAAGGTTGTTGCAGAAAGTCTGCGCCGTTTCTTTCCTGCCTATGTGCCCCAGTGTGCACGCGCACAAGCGATATCTTTTTTATAAGAACATTGTAGAGGGTGTAAAGTAATACAGTATGCCTCCCAATAATATTGAGCTGTGATCATACTGCAGTGGAAATTTATAGGTCAACAAAACTTCCTTCTTTCGTTTTTTCTCTCTCCTGTCATGGTGCAAACTGTCCTAATCTTTCTACTGCATTATAAGGTGTCGCCGCCTGCCGACCACCGGGACTTTATTATGTGTAACACACCTTTTGAATAATGCGTGCGGGGAAGGTTGGATAAATAGAAAAGAAAAGAAGAGGGGAGCACAAGACAAAAAAAAATAGGACAAGAGGAGATAAACGTAAGAAGAGAAAATGGGAGCAATACATACTTTTCTGAAAAATGGCAAAGAAGCGAGGGAGAGAGCAGATGGGACGACAGGAGGAGGAAGAGGAGAATGAGAGGAAAAAGAGGAGAGATGTGGTGACATATGTATGTATATATCTGTGTGTGTGTGTGAATAAAACGTTCAATCATTTGTATTTAACGTAAAACAAAAAACTAAAAGTTTTAACATTCATCAGTGAAACAACTAAATGGCAGACATCAAAACTACAATACATGGCAACAAAGACATGATTTCCCCCTCCAAGTAACTGTCACAATTGAGCTAAATCCCCCACCCCAAAAAAAGTGACTTTCAGATTTCTAGTTCTGTAGTGCATAATATAATTAAACTATTCAATAAATCTGGAGGAATTTCAGTTTCTAAAGTGCAAGAACACAAGCTGGACAACCATAATCTCTGGTCCTTCAGAGCACTGCATCAAGAACTTGCATTCATCAATAACTAATGTAAGCACATAAGCAAGACATTCATTTGTCAAACCATTACAACTTGGAACCAAAAAACTAAAAAAGCCAAATTTCACTTTTAAAAAGGCAGGTTTATGTTAACTATACTTAGGGGGGTGTTGATGTCTCTAAGCTCTGAGGCATCTGGAATGGACACAGTGAAAACTATATATTGTGGTCAGAACAACATGTTTTGTCAACTTTTGTGCAGGATATTGACAGTGTGTACTGGACCAGGTGTTTTTATTAGCACTACTGGCCAAGGTCCTTCACATGTATAATGTACAATGAGATTTTATAACAACTTATAAGCTGCTGCCTTCAAGACAACATTTTTTCCAGGGATGTCCATTAAGTTTTCAACATGACAGATGCTGCAGGCATATATTAGGAAAATGATACGGGTCCCGGAGTACCCTGTCTGTTGTCCTGTCTTTGACCTGTATGGAGAAAGTGTGGAGAATTTTCATAAATGTGATAACAGCATCCTCATACTGTTGCACACATCAATACATGTTTGCACCAAGAATGGAACAAAGTAACAGGTGAAGGTATTCATCTCTTCGCATCCTCAATGACAGAATGTATGAATTCCTGCATTTCTTTTCTCCTCATTGTACCAATTTTTTTCTTAATTGGGCTGTACAATAAGCATGATTCTAAATTAGAAATTGTTTTTATGAACTGATTACATCTCAGAAAATCATTATCAGTTTGTTACTAAAGCCTCAAATGTGTCTCTCCCTACAAGGCAGACCTTTCTCCCTCCTTTTCCATTCCTGATTCCCTGGTGTGCTTCTGGTGTGGAGTTGTTGGGTTCTAGCTGCAATCCACACACAATTCCCTCTGCTATCCTCGGCCTCATCATCACCGGGCTGGCAGATTGTGGATTCAACAACACATTTAGTCACATTTCCACCATCTCTTTTTTGTTCCACAAATGTTTCACATCACATTTTCCTGTCACTCTGACCTTACACCTGCTTCTCTCCATCCCTGATTCCTGTTCTTTTTGGGGACCAGACCACATGAAAACCTCAGCTTTGTTCCCTGTCCTGGATTCAGTAGCGTCAGTATTATTTTCACCGCTTTTACAAATAAACTCTAAGTCAACCTTGTAACCTGTTTTAGTGTCTGCTTTTGGGTTCTGAAAATGAAGGTTAAAAACTCTATTGCAAACTAATCTGGGATACATTTATGGATAGTGGAAAACTGAGGTCTGATACTCAAAATTTAAAACTCTTACTATTACCACTAATGGACACAATCTCTTCCAGGCTGAAGAACGAAATGATAACCCAGGTTGCTTTCAGCTCCCAGCTCAAAAGCCAGCATCTGTCAGCAACCGCTGCATCAGTGAATGATGGATTCGACTTTTCTGGAGCAACATAATGCTGTCCTCCATATGATGTCATTTTCAATCAAGGCCTTACTTATCACAGTAAAACATGGCATTGTTACACACTACTTGCACTGTTTTCAATGATTTGCTAACCACTGATAAACTGTTTTTATTAATATTTTATACTGTGTCCAAACTTTTTGGGAACTGCACTGAATTAAAGAGTAAACTCTATTCCACTGTCCCTTCATTTGAGTGGCCTAAGCTCAAACACATAACTTATTATCATGCTATATATATTAATTTCACTTTTATTTTCATTTTCTTAATTTAATTTATATTCTATTTCTCTATAGAGTGCAAAGTGCTGTGTTCAGCATCTTCGGTATATTAGAGATTATTTCAAGCCTATATAAAGTGGTTTCCATGTAATAATGTTAAGATTTGAAATGCAACAGCCTCTTGATCAGTTTAATGGATTTGCCTCTCAAAGTGAGACATACACATGCAATCACACAATTGTGCTACACAGAGCTTGGCTATTCCATGAGTACACACTCATTAAAAAGCTCTGGCTCTTTTCTGTCTCAGACACACACTGTCTCTCTCTCTCACACACACACATATGCACACTTGGAGGCATTGGCCTGTTGAATCCACACTGGAGGACACAGAAACATTTGTTCAGACAGTTGGTCAGAGATAATGGACATAATTTTAATGAATTCCTCTCATTGTCTGCTCCTCCCCTTCTGATTTTCTTTACTTTTATTGCTTTTGCAATATATGCCTGTTACTTCCAAGCACCAACCATCTTACTTCTGGGCTGAGGTTCTCATGAATTCATTGCAGTTTATTGACTGGGCCCTAAAGGCTGACTCGAAAAGCAAGTCAATCTTCATTGACTCCCATGTTAAAATATCCAACTTTAGAGCAGAAATAAACATATTTATAACCTGCTTCAAAAAACCATATTGGTCACTATCATTTGATTTCACACACATGACAACTCTGAGGAGGGTGGGGGGATGTTTTTGTACCAAGCCGAGAGAATTTATATAAAGCCTTAAATTTTCTTTTAATACGATTGATTGACAGTCAGCTCAGCCAATGGCTAGCTGTTGTAACTTCTTCATCCATAATCATCATTCTACCACCCATTTATATTAATCCAGCATCAGCTAAATGCAACGGTCATTTTTGATTTTGCCATGAAGTGAACATGTTTAATGGTATATTCTGCTGTAAATATATGACAGCAGCTCTGCAGATATTTTGATGTGTTTCTGCTGAAGGACCCAAGGTTAACTTTGATTGACATATGGTGGGTGTGCTTCCATCAGCTTCTCAAGCAACATGGCTGTGCCTCATAAAAAGAAAAAGAGGCTTCAAAACCACTCTTCAGAAACCAATGGGCCATGTGACCTAAACCTTCATCCATTGTTTCATACAGTCTATGGTTGCCTCCCAACATCCTTCTCAATGTCAAACTTTCCCACCCTCACACACCCCACAACCATTACCCCCAGTTCACCTTTAGTCCCTCTTCTTGTGTTGCACTCCTTCAGTTTTGTTGGTATAGATATTTCCTGCTTCTTTGACACTCAGGTAAACCCCTCATCCCCTCACTGCTGCAACACTCTCCTCTCATTTTCTGTACTTTGTCCTATCAGATCACTAATTTCCAAGGTTCATAATTTTCAACAAGGGAGTGTCACACTTTGGATCATACTGAGATGGGAGTGCCATCACTTGTCTTTCTCCTCCTCCTTTCTCTATTGCTGGTCATAAGCACTTTGTCTCAATCTACACTATATTCAGTCCATGTATATAGAGCAATCTTGCTCAACTATAAGGAACAATGATTCGCCTGTGTGGTGGCAGCAAAAGAATTTAACATGCTTTTCCATCTTATTCTGTCACTCTGCTCTCCTTAAAATGCTCCTCTGAGTTGGTTCAGATAAGGGCTTTATTCTCCTGCTCAGATGTAAGGCACAGCTGTTTGCTTTACTGTGTGCAGAGAGGGCAAAATCTCTTGGGAGAGTCATATTATTTTTGAAGCCATGCAGCACAAAGTTTGACAGCAACTTTCTTCTTCAATCCACTGTGGGCAGAACACCATTACCCTGTTAACACTTTCATATGTTTTTTTTTTTCAACATTTTTTTTTCAAAATGACCCAAAGGAAAAAATATGTTTTTTCATTGACAACTTTTCTGTTTTTGTTTACTTAGACTTCAAGAGAAATGTCTTCATTTTTGGCCTAAATGCTACTCTTGCACTACTATTTATTTATTTATTATGTGAAACCACATTTTAACCAGAGGTCCCTGCTGTAAGAAAATATCACAACTCAAATGGAGGTTTTTTTTGTTTTTTGTTTTTTTTGTTTTTTTTTTTTGCTGAGCTAAGAATTAAAAATAAGATCAAATGAAACAAAATAAAACCATGGCTAGTGGTGATTGGTTAGCATCATTTAAAGTTTTGCACTGACTATGTAGAATGCAGTACATAGGACATAAGTCCCGTTTCCACTGAATGGTACAGTCCAGGCCGGTACAGTCGGTGTCAGTGTTTCCATTTTCAAAGGCTCTCATACTGCCAAACCAAACCACACCATTTCTGGGCCTCCTTCAATTGTAGGTCCAATGGCAAATGATATGGTACAGTTAGGGCAGAGCTACTGATGTCACACAATACAAACATTCGACTGGTGGACAGAAAAACATCACTGCCCACAACAAAAGCAAGCATGAAACAAACACCAAGTTGTCATTCAGTCAACGTTGGAAATGGTCGGAAAGATAAAAGTAAAAGGATACCCGCAGACAACAGTTGGACGTTGGAGTAGTGTGGGTAAAGCTTAAGAAGCTAAAAGGACAATATAGAAAAAACTAAGGGCAACAACAGCTGTAGATAACCTCTATTGTTGTTGTTTGTTGAGTAACCATAGCGTAACATTTGTTGTTGTTTGACTAGTATGTTGCACTCCAGGCATTTGGTCTAAATCCTTCATGCCCAGTCACGGTCCTTCATCAGGATGACTTGCAGTGAATACATTCGCCTGAATTGGCTGGCCCAGACCATACCAGTCAGTGGAAACAGGGTTTCAGTGTTCTCTACAAAGTAGTATGACATAGTATTCCATCATAAAAGCAACTATGCTACAACACAAGCAGGAGCAGGCCATGTAACAGCTCTGATGGGCTTCAACTGTCGTTATCCTATGCAATATGGGTTACAGTATGTCGGGCAGACTGGTCAGTTGCACTCTGGAAATTTTCATGCAAAGTAGTAAAACCATTCAGGTACTAGTTTTGTGCTAATTTTGCACAATACAGTAGAGGATGCATTTGATACAAAAATTGTCAAAAATGTATTAACACATTAAAGGAACATTCTGGTGTTAAAACAACCCTAGGTTACCCAAGTTAACTAGGTTACCTAGGAGTGTGAATTTCCATAACTAGATCCATACTTATTTATGGCAAAACAGGCAATTGTCAAAGGCAGACACCAAGAACTCAACAAGTAGACTTTTACTTTGAAATAGATCTCCAGAAGAAGAAACACTTTGAACTACAAGTAGATAAAATGTATGATAAATATTTGCCAGGATTGTTTTCAAAGTTCAATGAGCTCTGTCACAAAAGTAACATCAGTAATCTATCCAGTAAGGTTGTGGGAGTTTCCATATTTTTCTGTTTTTTTTTTTGTTTTGTTTTTTTCAGTTTAACTGAGCTGAATGTGCTGACTTATAAGTGTGAATGCCCCCTAAGAAGGAGCAAGGGACAGGGAAAGAGTCCAAGCTTCTGTTGGTGCACTCAAGAATTCACAAGTATGAGTTAAATGAGATTTCAGTGGTTCAGTGGTTTCATAACAGTAATGGCTGAACATGCATTGGTGCTTCAGCAACAGGTAAATTCTCTCTTCATGCCAATGCCTAAAAGGAAAAAAAATCATAGACCTTAGACAGTAAGGCAGTGTTTTAAATTATTTGATAACACATCGCAACATCGCAATCTGTGGGAGAAGTGTGAAAATTGACCAGCTCATTGCCACAAAAGCTTTCTGCAAGTTGTGAAGTTTGTGCAAAAATCAGATGTTTTGGAATAGAGTTGCGATTTTTGAGTTCCTTCTTGCTTATTTTTGAACCACCCTCCAACCATCAAGAAACTGGGTCGTTAACTATTGGTCCCTGAATAGCTCAGACCCTAACTTTATTTTTTCATTATTTGCTTCTGTGATCTCTGAAACCTTCAAGTCAGGAGAGAAAACCCAGGGATGTTCCATATGTAGCAACTTTAAAAAGAGATCTCTCCAAACGGCCATAGGAGGTAGCTTCACAGCCAGAGAGCATCTTCTATTTCCTTTCATAAAGGATGATTCACACATACTGTAAGCTGAGACTAAAGGAAGCATTGATACAATTTAACCAGGTTTTTTTATTCATAACTATCATTTAGATAATTACCAATCATTTAAATCAGTTTTACCCTCACTCTAAAATGGTCTGGATGGATGGGTTTACTAATTAACAAGGAAACAGAGGAGTGTAGGCATGCTTTGAGAAAAAAATAGGTGTCTAAAAAGATACAGCTACACCATTACAAGTCAACACTCATTACAGATTGCAGGGACTGACTGAGTCCTGCCAACATCAAAAAGGCTAGTGTTCCTTGCTGAGCTCCCAGCCTCTTTTAATTCTTGATTGTGGTTATTACAGCATCTGTAATATTAATCAAACAAACAAGCTATATATTTATAGCACTCTTCACAGAACCTGTGCAGCACCTTGTTCTAACAAGTTTGGTTGTGTGCGAGATCATAAGGTTGTTCTTACCATCATTCCCAAAGGTAAGAACAGTGTATTTGCTCTTACCTTGGGAGTAATGAAAAACCTACCACTCAGAAGACCTTAGGGCCAATTCACAGTGATAAAAACAGTTCTGATCAATAATAATAAGAAAAACCATTGAGAGTCTTTAAAATAATACTAAGAAGATCCTACAATCAGAAACCAAACAACAGAAACAGCTAACCAGTGCAGTGACTAAAAACTAGTGCAATATGGGCTTTGTTTCTTGTGGTCAGCATTCATGTATCCAAGCGGCCCAGTAACTATATTCTTGAAATATTCTAGAGCAGAAAGAAGGACATTACATTTCACCAATCTGTGGAGGATAAAACATAAACATGCCTCTATATTGGCTTAAGAGAACCCACCTCCCACCCCAGCCCACTCCATTTTAACACTACATTTTTTCATAACAGGTTTGACATGACTTTCAAAACCAAAATCATAATCAAAAAATAATTTCAGTACTATTAGATTTGAACATCTCCTGGGATACCTTAGCCCTACATATGAACCAAAAATGGGCCACAAGCATTTAATCATAAAATATCTTGTGGATGACACAAGGCAAATGAAATGTTGAACTGCATCTGCCCTCTTTATTAACAACCAAATTCTAGAAGTCTGCCATCGGAGCGAAACCTTTACTGGATGCAATCCACAGTGCAGAATTTATAACCATGAAAAACTGAGAAGTATCAGCTCTATACAATGACAGCGCAAGTCACATCCATGGGAACCTTTTAACAACTAAACCAGAAAGTCTGGGAATGTTTCCATGATTGAATTGCTATAGAGTGAATGAACTGTGGTTTTACAAGACTGCAACACGTACTGATTGTTTCACGGTGCATTGCCTTTAATATTCCAACATGGGCTTCATTTCATCAATATGGTTGGTGTGTGCGCGCGTGAGTGGGTGTGTTGAGATGCTCATGAGAGAAAGAGAGGGAGAGAGAGAGAGAAGGATAGGGAAAGTACTTAAAATAGTATGGTGTGCTTGTCTTTATATAGCACTCAGTTTCACTTTATACTCTCTCTAGATATCATACTTTAGAGGATTTGGGCCAGTATCACAGGCCCCTGCTGGTGTCTTTTTCTAGCATGGTGGCTAGATTAAACAGTAATGATAGAGAATTCCCTTAATAGTGTGAGATGAAAATGAATCAGAGCAATTTTAAAAACTGTTTTTAACACCTGAAAATGAAATCTAAACAATCAGTTGATCTCCCAAATAAGTTGACAAAAAGACAAACAAAAAGCAGGGCAGAAATTGAATGCAGGAAAAAACTGGATTATTCAGTCTCCCCGCCTTGTTTTGGTATTAGAGTTAAGGAATCAAATGAAGTTTAGATACAATGAAAGGACTTTAATTTTCTTGCACTGTTAAACTGAGCAGCTAAAAACTAACCTGATAATGGCATCTGCTTGGACAGAATATGTCAACGACTTACAAACACAGCTGCCGCACTCTATGAAGTTTTATATTTTCCCTGATAAGATCTTTATTCCAAGGCTAATGTACTGCATTACATTAGTCACAAAAGGTTAGGTGTGCTGTAATTTTATCAGGAGACGGGTAGACATGTCACCTTCCACTGATTTCACATTAATCATTTTTTCCCCTCATTTAGTTCTGTCAAGTGTCTGCAGCAATCTCACCTGTCCCATGAAAGAGACAGCAGAAAGACAAACTGTGCAGTCCATAATTTTGACATCATATTCTTTCACATTTTTGACAAATAGCAGGCTCAGCCTCAGACTGGTAACTTAATCAGGAAGATTTTTTCACCAGCCTGTGGTTACTTTTGAGTGTGAGTAAAATGTTTTACCATTTTAAAGGTAGCAAAAAGGAGAAATTGAAATAACACATTAGATTAAGATACTAATTATATTCTTGTTCAGCATTAGCAACACACTTCTGCTATGGTTTTGGGATAGAACCAGCCTTCCTGTGTGGAGTTTGTTTGTCCCTTGTGTGCCTACATAGGTTTTCTCCAGACACTCTGGTGTCCTCCTACAGTTTCCTCCAAAGTCCAAAGACATGTTATGTCAAATGAAGACTATAAATTGACTATTTATGAATATTTATGAATGTAAGCAGGCTTGGTTGCCTGTCCTGTTTTAGTCTGGTGTTGAGAGTTCCCTGCACCTCACATTATTACAGGTGGGTAGGCTTCAGCCTCACTGTGACCCTAAAAAGGATGCAGTGGGTAAATAGATGGATGGAAGGTGAGTGGGTGGAATTAAAATGTTTAACTGTCAGGAAACATTATAAATTGTCATAATGCAGAACATCCTGGCATACTGCATCTCTTTGTGGTATGCTGGTTGTACAGCAGCAGACAGGAAGGCTCTACAGAGAGTGATCAACACTGCCCGGCTGCTCTCTGCCCAGCCTGGAGGACATCGCCAGCTCTCGCTATCATAGCAAAGCTAGCAACATTATCAAAGACCCCTCCCATCCCGGCCATCACCTCTTTGACCTGTTGCCCTCTGGCCAACACTACAGGTCACACAAAACTTGGAGCAAGAGACTCAGGGATAGCTTCTTTCCCAGAGCTATCACCACTTTGAACTGCAACAAAATGCAATAATCTGCTTAACCTGTGTGGAATACTTCTTATTGTATGTTTTATATATTTACAATGTTTTTCTTTTAATTATTTATTTATTATTTGTTTTTTAAATTTTATTATTTATTTATTAATTTTATTATTTATTTATTATTATTTTTTATTATTATTATTATTATTATTATTTATTTATTAAATTTTATTTAATTTTATTTATTCTCCAGGTGCACCAAAGGAGCGGCACTTCTAATTTCATTGTATTGTATGATGCAGTGACAATAAATGGTATTTATATTCATTCATTCATTTATTCATTCATTCATTCATTCATTCATTCATTCATTCATTCATTCATATTTATAATGAGGGAGTGATTTCACCATCCAGTTTAATGTATACATTTTTTTAAAAAGTTAGTCATGACTCTCTCTCTCTCTCTCTCTCTCTCTCTCTCTCTCTGTGTGTGTGTGTGTGTGTGTGTGTGTGTGTGTGTGTGTGTG
>JAOWBL010001287.1:2499-15639 GCA_028564865.1 Zenarchopterus dispar | reverse complement strand
TTGTATTCCAAGATCGAGAACAACAAGGTTCCCAAATGTCAGGATCTCCCCAAAGAGAGACAGTGGATTCAGCACCATGGACAGCAATCAATGACCAAAACCTAATTGAATACCACTAAGACATGCAATAATTTAGTGATCATTAAGTGGCACACTAAAATGGGCTCTTTTAGCTGACATCCTGACATATATTACAGTGTACTTTAGTATAATGAATGGAAATAGCTCCATCATACTCTGAATTGCCATCTGCAAATTTCTCACTGGCAGTAAAATCTCCCATTTGTAAGTAATAATACCAGATTTTAATTTGTTGGTTGTTGTTTTAATTTGTTAATCTTTTGTTGCGTTTAATGGTTCTGAAATCAAATCAGTCATTTAAAAACTGTGTTAATGTTGTACCTATTTTTAATTTTTTTTTCCGTTTTTTTTTTTTTTTTTCCCTTTTTTTTCCTTTTTTATTTAAGGCCATAGGTTTTGCTTTCTGTTGGAAAGGGGTAGAATCCCCTCTCAGGATTGGAAGTGAGATGCTGTCTCAAGTGAAAACATTCAAGTATCATGAGGTTTTGTTTGAGTGGGGAATGAATGTAACTACAGATCAGTGCATCATTTGCAATGATGGCCACCATATTCTCAGTTGTAGGGATGAGAGAGTCAAAAGGCAAAGCTCTCTCATTACTGCTGGATCTATGTACCTATCCACAAATATGGCCAGAAATTGCGGGTAGTGCCTGAAAGACTGAGATCACAGATAGAAGCAACTGAAATTAGTTGCCTCTGCAGAGTCTTTTCCTTTAAAATGGGTCAAAAATTCATTCAGCAGGAAATTTGAGCAGAATCACAGCTCCTCAAATTCAAGAGCAACCAGCGGAGGTGGTTTGGGCATCTGGTTTAGGATGCCTCCTGGACACCTCATCAGCAGGTGTTTAAAGCAAATCCAACTGTCAGAAGGCCCCAAGGCAGACCAAAGATACACTGAAGAGGTTATCCAGCAATATCATCCAGAAAAATCTAAAGGAGGTGGCTGGGGAGAGGGAGTTCTGGGATTCTCATGTTTGGAAAGCTGCCACCTTCTGAAAGCCTTTTAGAGAAGTTTGTATAAATTACGGTACAGAGAGAAAAACTACTAGTCTATAAAACACATTAAGTTGTTATTGTAATAATTATTCTAGTAGTCTTGATATTTGTCCATAATATAGTCAGCAATTTCATCCCCAAATATATAAGTGGAAGTAGTTTTGTGGTGTTAATTTTCCCCCCTACTGGATCACCCACTGTGACCCCTTACCTTTAGCACACACACAAAATACAGCTGGATGTGTTCCTTGGCCCATTTAAATCTGGTAGTTGTAAGCCTAAAATTTTGGGGACTATTGAAAATCATTTTATATTGGCACTTTATTTGAGCACAAAAGAGATTGTTGTCGCTGTTTTCATTCATCTGCCAAGGACTGGTAAATAAAATAGGAACTGGGGTTGTTAACAGACTAACAACCAAAAGGGAATGGTTCAAAATGAGAGGTTGTATCAGAATGTTATTTTTTTTATTCACCATGTCTCGCACCAATTCTATGGCAGTACTGAACAATACCAAGACAGTGGAGATGTTCTCTCACAGACAACATCAAAATATTTCAGCATGCTAACTACAATATTGTCAGTGTAACAAAGAAGAAAAGGCCCTGAAAATTCTTAATGTAAGTGTAGCATTTTGCACTTAACAGTCATGCATCCATGAATAACTAATATATATTAGGATGAAAAACTAAGAGCATGTCCATCTGATGGTGAACTTTTGAAAAGCGGGAATATAGTGGTGGGTGAAAACTGTGCCCATGTTTAAGTCAGTCTGTCCATTGACTATTATAACTTTGGTATGATTTAAAAATGTTTTGCCTACTCCTACTTTGGCAGTTCATTCACTCACCCACACCCACGCTTCATAAGCATTCTGATCAGTCATCTAATGCTTGCTTCTTTGCACTATTTGTCCATACAAATATATTTGTTAGCATTTAAGTGTGGAGTAATTTTAGTTTAACTGCACAAGGGACAGTTTGTAGCTAATTCTAAGAAATATTAGCTTTATATACATTCAAATGATTTTTTTCTGCTCAGTGAAAACAAGCATATTGACTTCAATAGAAATGGCATGCTTTTTATAAAAACAGTCATGATGTGATGCATAGATAATAGATAACATGGACAGTGAGAATTAAAAGCAGCGAGTACACTGGTGCAGAATCTCAATCATTCGGGTCATGGTAATTCTCAAAGGCTTGAATCAACTGGACTTAATTTTTCTTTCAAAGCAAAAGAAAAAGGATGTGCAGTTAGCTTGATTTAAGCCTCTGAGAAAGCAGCTACTCTTTATTACATTTTGTCCAACACCACCCATCCAATCCTGGCAGACTAAAACGAGCAGATAATTCTCCTCAGGCCTGTTAACAAGCGTCCTTTTCACTCCTTCTTGTAAACCTTTGAAACCAAGACCCTATTAGCAGTAACTCTCCCAACAGAGCTCCAAATGTTTTGAAGGACAGGAGGCAGAGGTCAGAGCCTACCTGACCAAAGCCTGGATTAGTTACTAATCCTTCAAGGTATTTCTCTCTCCCCTGCTTTTTTCAGAAATCTGCTTGCTGCATGACTTCAATTTTGCAGGGGGGAGAGATGAGCAGAGGAATGTGGGAGTCTGCAAATGAAAGAATGGGAGTCAGAACCAACTAATGGAAATATCCCACAAGTACAAAGAAAATATATGGCATAAACTCTGCCTTCTGGCACTCAATTTAGACCATTGTAGAAATGTGTCCTTGCTAATTTCACTGCACTGCTCCAGAGGCGATTAATTTCACTGTCCTGACATTTTCATATTAGGGTGATTAGTTTTAATGCAAAAGTATTAAAACTGTCTGCTTTAAAGAGAAAATGTAAATGTCCTGAACTCAAAGCTTTGGTTTTGTGGTCTTAACTTTGGCGTCAGCTACGATTAGTATTTCATTTCCCCTTTGAAATTAAAAGTCAAGAAACACAGCATGCGTGTTACCCTGACTATTAATGACCTGTGTAGCACAAATTATAATTTGCTTAACTAATTGCTTCGCCTTCATTAGTTGTGTACATGTTAATGTTGAAAATTTAGGTGGACATGAGTAAGCCCTGTATTCGTGTAAAATTAACAGCAATCCTTTGATGTTTAATTAGACATCACCTGGTGAATATATTTACATGCAGCAAAGGGAACAAAACACTCACACTTTATAGGCCATATTATTTTTTTTTTTTTTTCAAAAGTTCACAGTTTCCTACAGTCTTAAAGAAAGATGTGGGACATGTTTTGGTCAAAATATCACAGATCAATTTGAGAAAAATAAAAATAATAGAAATAAAAAAAACCCCTCCCTTTTAAGTCATTCAGCTGCATTTATAATAGCTTGCTTTATTTATTTATTTATTTGTTTGTTTGTTTGTATCTCAACTGAACTCTTGCCCTGTCTTCAGTTGTGGAAAAATATAAAAATGTTTGGTAATAAAGAAAAGAAAGCTGGGTAAATCTACTCTGAACTGGATCTGCTGTGACACTACTCTCAAAATATAAGTGAATGACAAATTTTCAGACTAAATCCCTCCTCCCCCACCACAAAAAAAGAACCTCATAGATCCACCTTTCCCAGGAATAACAAAAAGTAGTCATTTACTGGATGACAACTTTAAGTAGTAAGATATCCATGCCTGCGACCAGCAGCTGTTTTGTACACTTACCAACTGTTTATTATCTTTCTCCTTGTGAAATGTTGTTCTCCAGATTGTTTGGAAACGGTTTTATAAGGCTTTCCAGATTGATGTGCAGCAAAAAAATTGCTCCTCTAAGGCTTTTCTTTGTGGTTATTTAAATTAAATTAAATATTATATTTATATGCGATATACACCCAAACTGAACGACAAGCTCTTTTTTTAATTATGTTTATCAGCTCCACATGAGCTATGATTGACAGCCTTTGATGAGGCACAATAATGACTTTCATCACCATCACGTAACCACCTCGCTAATTACTGTGTCATAATCACAGCCATCAAGGAATTCTGTGCTGAGCCCCTATTTGCAAAGGGTGAAATATTCATGCTCCTCTGGTGGAAGTTGAACAGCCTGAATTTTAAAATGATTACAGTCGAGAATCTCTGAGGGTGGGGGGCATGCCAAGGAGGAGCAGCTCCAATCAGTAATTCCGTTTTTTGCTTTATCTAAGTATAGTATCTCATAAAAACTGGTTACAGACCCATAGATTATTCACTTGATGACACTCTGATTACACATATCCATCAGGTCAAATTAACTCAGCTCTTTAAAGCTTGCACTAGATATTATAATCATGCAGTTGTCACAAGGACTAGAAGAGTTTATTTGTTTGTTGGCCCTCTCTTCTTTTTTGCCCCTGCCTCCTTTTCCCCTGTAGAGCAGATTGGATTATACTAAGCAGAGGCAGTAGAATTAGTGTTGGATCGCTGCGCCGCATATGCTCCCCAAGGAGCAATGGTCTTGGAAAAAAAAAAAGAGTGTGTATGCTTGTGAGTGAGCGTGAGAGAGACAAAAAGAAAAAGAGAAAGACTGAGTGAGGAAGCAGATGGTTTAGTTACTCAATGTTCAAACATCCCTGGGCAGTAGTGGGGTGCACATTGTTGAATCTCGGCTTGTAATAACTGCAGTCACATTTCTTACAGCCACATTTCATGCTTGAATGCTTGGATGATGCAAAAGAGGATTGCGTATAACTTCAGATCTGCAGTGATAGTCTAGATCTAGAAGAGAAATTTAGGGAGATTTTTTTTTTTCAAAAGCTGACACAATTTCCTCAAGTCTTAATGAAATATTTGTGACATGCCATGGTCGAAATGGGACAGAGAGTGTGAAGGCACACTTTTCAACCATGTATTTAGAGCTCTAGTCATAGCAGCTGTTAAAACCTGAAGTCACTGGGTGCATTTCTCAGGAAGTTGGGGTGAAAGCTTTCTATCATTTACTTCTGAGGTATAATGAGAGACGTGACATAAAGATGTCAGACCTTCATAAATGCTCTCAAGCACAGACGTCTCTTCCACTTTCCATTTCCATGAAAATTACATTTATAACTTTGAATATAATGCACTTTTTATTCCCTTCATGTAAACAACTTTGAATTGTCTTGTACATGAAATGTGCTGTATAAATACTTGCCTTTCCTTGATTTCACAATTTATTTAAAAAGGGATATATCTGGGACATAAGTAAAAAAAGCTGCTTTACACCACTGAATATGGGCAATAATATATTCCATGGTGGAAGGAGCCATCATTAATTTCAGAAAAGGAAAAGACTATTGACAAAAAAAAAAAAAAAAAAAAACTGGATCCAACCATTGGTCCTGAAGAAGGCAGCTACTAAGGCAGTGATGAAAAGAAAAGACTGTTTCATCAGATCAGTTAATGACCAGTCAGTTTTGAGCCAGGTGTGTTGGAGTATCTCTAAAACATATATGGCAGTGGTACTTGTGGATCAGGACTGAGAAATAATACATTAAGCCCACACATACATGTTGGAAGCATCAACAACATTGCTGTTCAATGGGGTGAGATCAAACATTGCATTGACTAGAATCATGGGTCTATCGGGTCGTGCTGGAAATGTGTCAGAACTTGACAATAGATCTACATTTAAGGTGTTGATGTCTGTCAAATTACAGCTATACAGCTTGGTGCTAGTTCGTGAAATTGTACATGACCCCAAGAATAACAGTCAAAGGATCTTTTATCTTCAGAAGCTAATTATTACCATTTCCCTTTATAGGGCAGTCAATGAAATACTTGAAATTACATAATTTAAACTCTAGAGCATTATTGGAGAATATTAAAGGACCTCTATTAACACTGTAACTTTTTTTTTTTTTTGTAATGACCATGTAGTTCTACTAAAGTGATCAAATATAGTCACTTTCCCTGTAAAGGGATATGCAATCAGCTTTTTTCTATCAACAGAATTTTCTTTTTTACCTAGCGGAAAGGAATTTTTTTTTTTTTTTCCAGACTGAGGCAATAGCTAGGGACAAATTAAGAAAAGCATCAGATCCACTCACTATCAAGCATTGCCTCACCCCTCCTGTGTGAGTCCAGTAAGGTGCCTTGAAGTTCAACACTACATCAGCATGCAGAAGCTTAATCAAAAACATATCTGACTCCACCACTCATAATAACTTAATATTCTATATTACATGATATGGTATCATATGTTGGATTCATTCAGTGTGATCATTTTGTGCTATTACATTGTGGCCGTTTGTGAGTATTCAGGGAGAAGGTTTAAAACTATTTTACTGGATTGTGTATCCACTTCTGTTCAACCATTCAGTCCATTCAAAATTATCTTTGTGGACACAAATCCACTTAATTTAAGATTTCACCCATATTCCAGGTTTGGTCTGAGACAAGAAGGTCATGTCACATAATCTAAAATAAATGTTAACAATGAAATATTCTGCATTGTTAATGCTTAGCTTAATGTGTACTAATAAATTAACTTATATTCAGCTGTCAGCTGTGCAAATTTTACTCCTGTTGAGGGTCACTAAGACATTCACACTGATGCTGGGTTACATTTTTACACAACTTTGGCTCAAGCAACTTTGGACTGTATTACTGAACAGCCCATTTTAAAAGTAATCAAGTGGCAGAAAGAACTGGTCCTCTGAACCAATCAAGCGATTTCAAAGCGCCCAACATACAAATAACACAATACTATTACTCACAATAAACAACATGAAAAACTAAAGAGTCCAGCATACAAGATTTGAAAGAAATTTCTGAATGCATCTGCTGCAGAAATAAGCTTCCCTTTTCCTTCTTTGTGTACCTTGGACAAAGAAGTTACTTGTTTTGTTTTGAAAATGTTCTGTCAGATTTGATGAAAATTGTCGAGAGTTTCTGGAAATGTATTTTATGTACACTGTTAGCTGTTAGTTATGACTTCAGCTAGGAACCTCAATACTAAAGTAAAGTTGAAATCTCAGAAATTAGCATTAAATAGGAAATAAATACCATATCCGATAGTAACATAGTAGTGAAATATCTTTTTATCTTTGCTTAAAGGACTGTGAACTTTTAATATATCTTAAAGGACATATTTGATACTTTTACCTAAGTATGTGGTGTATGTGATATTTTACCTATTTTGCATCTTAATTTCTACTTCTAAATGAGCACAGAGGTTCAATATTTGTACCACCACTGTTGCACATAGAGCAGGTACCTATTTTCCAGTTAGACTGATATCTCCAAAGCCACCAACAGTTTTCTGGCTCAAAGCCATCATAACATCTGTGTAAGTTCTGCACAAACCTAATGCTTCTGTTTCAGGGAGGTTATTAATGCTGGAAATATAAAAGGACACTTGTTATGGTGCAGAGATTAGGTGGTTTGCAGTAGCCCACTTACTCTCGCTCTCGTTGAGTACAGTTTGTGACGAGACCTTTTTTTAATCCACTCCACTTGTACAAGTGGTTGTAGCGATACTTTCCTACCCACCATGATGAGCAGTCGAGAGAAAAGACAATGTCAAAAAGTTATTTCCAGTTAGTTTTCACCACTAATTAGATATCAGTAACCTTACTCAGCTGATATATGGATTCCTGAAATTTACAATTTGAAGGGATTATCAAACCCACAGACTAGTTTAAGAATGCACAGCAGCATTAACCACACATATATTTGTTTCTGAAGACGTGGTGGATGAACAGGAATCAGATGTAAAAAATAAATGTTGAGTAACAGCAGCTGGTATTCATTTTACCGCCTCAAAAATAATTATTTTCAGACTGCTGGGGAACATTTTGAAAGTAATTAAAAAGTCCTATCAAGCTTTACATTATGCAATGTGATAAAATAAATATTTTATAATGTAGCATATCACCTCATACTGGTTTGTCTTAGAAAATGGACATTTTTTTTTTAGATGGAGCTTGTCAGGACTTGCTATAGTGAAATTGAATGTGATGGTGGAGAGGTAGGCGAAGAAGGGAAAAAAAAGTGTTTTCAGCTGAGAGCTTGTAAGGGCCACACCTGTACTAAAATCTGTCTTGTAGCAGCTGCAATGCAGTCTGGTTTATTGAGGCTGCTGTCAGTGGAGATACTGGCATCTTTTTTTATGATTGTTCAGTGTAGGTACAAAAGGACTTTCCTGGTCTGAGGGACTTACATCAAAAACTGACATCTGTTTTGATGTATAACCTTCAATGCGTGCTCTGACTTCCTCAATGCAGAAAAAAGGAGGCATTCATATTAAATCTTAAATAAAATTTAAAAATAAGATTATTTTTTTCTTTAAACCACTGAGTAGGTAAAGTTGCCTTCCTCTCAAGTGGACAGTGGTTGACAGTGTCCTCATTAAAGGCAGGGTAAGCAATGTCTGGATGACATCGTGCCTGCTGATATTTGAAAGAAAACATCAAAAACATAGATGAAACACATAGATGAAACATAGATGAAGCCATTTTCCTCCCCTAAGTGTTCCCTGAGAGAGCACGCTGCATGAACTCTCCCAATCTACACGAGTAGATATCCTCCTGTTGGTGATAGGCTGGGGCAATGTTTGATCAAGTCTGAGGGCACGTTGCCCCAACACTATTTGCAGTTTACAGAGCCAGGCTGTGTATGAAGACTAGTTTATTTTTTCTTCTATCAAGATGAGCAGCAAGCACATGGTGAGGAGACATTCACTAACAGAAGTGACACTGTATTCTGGATGAGAAATGCAATTGCAGAACCGGCCTTTAAGTTCAGCGGTGTTTTTATTGGTAAGAGATACGTTCAATCCCGGTTCTACAAGTATTCATCTACTGAAACAAATCAAAGTAGTTTTCAAGTATAAAAACAAATGTGTCTCTTCATAAAAAACACATAAGTTCTTTGTTTAAGCCTATAAAAATTAAAAGCTTCTGTTAATGGCTTCTGTAGCCATTAGGAAGGACATGTGAAAGCTGCCAAATAAACCTTGGAAATAAAGTTTTGTAATGTGCAGTAAAGGCTCTTAATGTGTTCGAGCATCCTCTCCAAATATTCTGTGATGTCTTTTGCCTCTTCATCCTGCATTATGATTTTGGTCTTTTAGATAATGGAGATGATCAATAATACAATATCTTTTCAGAAACAATGATAAAAGTTTTGTTTGATAGATAAAAAGTCAAAATGTGGACAATAATACCCATATTTTTACTGAGAAGTACATTCTTTTAGATTTTAGTATATAAACCAGCACAAGGAGGTAAAATATCAGTTTTAGTGTACTCTGAAGAATTTTTTATTTATGTTTATGAAGCACCATATAGCTCTTTGCACTCTCCTACTTATAATATTCTTGTAAAATAGCTTTGCTCATGAAGGATGAACCAAAATACCTGTCAACAACTTCAGAAATCTCATTGACAGTTACAAATATTTTGATTAATTATGATGATTGTCTCAAATGTTGTGCAACATAATATTACATTTAGGGTCCCATCATTTTTCTTCAGGCCACTTTCATTCTTTTTTTTTTTTTCTTTCTGACAATTCTGTTGAACCACAGTTCAAAGGAAATGTCTCCTTTTTCACTGGTTGATTTGCAGTTAATTATTTGTGACATCTACCAATTTCAAGTTATTTCAGTGACCACTGTAGGACATTTGTTAATGTCCCACATTCTTATAATCCACATTCTTATAATATAATAAAGTGTGTAATATATATATATATATATACATATATATATATATATATATATACACAATAGATAGATGTTACAGGTGACTTTCCTCTTATTCGAAATATTTGAATTGAAAGTTTTTTTTGGTTGTGACTTAATTAGAGCAGAGGTCATGTTTTTCTTTCGATTTTCCAAACAATCATTTTGACATCAAGAATCCATGATTCTGTAAATAAGCTTTAATATATAGCAACAGAAGCTGTACTACTGCTAATGGAGGGCAAAGTCCTTAGAAAGTTTCTGTTGGTAAGACCTCTTGAGAGTTTCATGTTTTCATAGCTGTAAAAATGTTGAATGGAGTAGACCATGGCATACATAGTCAGTTGACATTAAGATAATGTTTATTATACATATGGCTAAGAGTTTTTAAGTTAATCTTCTGGAAGTTTTTTTTTTTTTTTTTTTTTTAATGTAAAAGCAAAGTTCTTCGTATGCAGGGATGAATAAGCAACAACTCTTTGGCTGTACCCTTCTCCAGAGCAGTCATAACAATTCAGAAAGTTGAGAGCACATTGGTTACACTTGAAGGAGCAATTTATTTCAAGGTTCATATGAGGAGGTTAAGCTAGTACTGTGAATGAATAAGCAGCACAGTCAGAGACCCAAGCTTGAATGCACATACAGTTCAGCCATTTTCTCTCTCTGTCTATCACAGAGCCTTTTCACTGGCAAAATACAATTTTTTTAAAACCCTTCTGTACAACACACACATATATATATTCTCTCTCACACACGCACACATAGACCATTATGTCTTCTTGAAGTCTATGTTAACCTCTTTTGTTGAGTGACGCTCAAAGGATGGACAATATCAAGATGAATGATAGAGAGCAGGTAGTCGGTATGTGACTAAATATAATTCTTTATTTATTTATGGAAATTACCACAGCAAAGATGATATCCAATGAAAACAGATGTATGTGTTTTAACTAATGTTAAAAAAAATAATAATAATGTAACAAATGTGTTGCAAGAAAAAAAGTGAGCCTTTTCAATCTGACTGGTTTTCTGCTTTAGTTTGCCACAAAATTGCCACCAAAAAAAAAAAAAAAATCCTCATTTAGGTCACAATAGTACACATTGTGCTTGTGAACTCTTAAGAACTGCTGGAGGAAATGGTCAGTGACCCCTTGGAGTTAATACCTGGTCCGGTCTTCATTGGTAGCAATGACATTGAGCGAAAGCTTTCAGTAGCTCTTGATCAGACCTGCACAGGAGGAAATTTTGCCCATTACTCTTCACAGAAGTGATTCAGCTCAGACATAGTCGCATGGTATCTTGTGTGAGTGGCTCTCAAGGTCATTCAAGCTTCTGGCTCTAAATGGGCGACTCCAAAAGGCAGATTTTCTTTTTCTGAAGACGATCTGTGGGGGACAGACATCCTGACGATATTTTGGTAAAACTGAAATTTTCCTCTCTGTAATGACAATAGGTCCGGGGCCCCGAGGCAGCAAAGCATGAATCTGACACTGCCACACAGTGTTTTACCATTTGGATGTTTTTATATTGGTAAGCTGTGCCACAAAGAGTTCTGATTTGAAAAAAACAAAACAAAACAAAAAAAAACAACCTTAAAGCGAACTGACTGTCTTTGGCAAACTTAAGGTGAATAACAATGTTATTTCCTCTGGTGTTCTGCCATGAACATGCTGCATGTTGAATAAATGGTGGTTTCCTGAGAACAGATACTTCTCAGTTCCAACAATGTCTTCAAGCCTTTCACCATTTTGTGTCTGTCCTTTACCTCATTGAGGATCCTGCACTGTGTTAATCCACTTCTAGGAACACCAACGTATATTACTCTGTCCTATCAAAGTGTCTTATGCAGATCAACTTCCTTTGATCATATGTCTTCAAATACCAACTTTCTGTAAGTTTTTGCTTCTTGAATCACCTTGAAACTAATTTCATTAATTCAACTCTAAGCGTCCAAACTACTAACTCCAGTTAGGGTTCCTATAATCTGTAGCTTCACCTACTTTTTTCCTCCAGCACCGTGAATGTTTAATGGTTGTATTCAATGAGGAGTTTTAAGTGTTTTAGTGTCATTATTTATAGCTTTTAGAAGTTAATGCTACAGTAAACCCATGTGTGATGTTAGACCTGTGATGTAAGGTGGCAGGGGGTCACCATCATGTCTGGCCGGTGCATTAGCGCTCCACCCAGTCCCGTGCAGTGACTCGTGTACATTGGACTTGAATTATAACCTACGCTAGTGGTTATAATTATGATAGAGTATTGTGTGTGTCAGATTTGACTGAGTCACATCCAGTTTTTTAGCCAATTTAACTGTGGATCAGCCAAACTTGTTCATGTTGTGACAGTTTAATTAACTTTAAGCCAAAATGTTGTGGTTTAGGTAGTACCAGAAAATATAGTGTTATTGATTTTAAGCTGAGCTGGGATTGATAAACCCAGTCGCAACACAGCAGACTTGACCTAAGACGTTCCAAACATAGGAGCTGTCCAGCCACATCTGTAGAGGTTTGTAATGGTGCTGCACAGGGTTCCCAGATTTCACAAGGAACATAAGTATTCAGGACTCTGAAAAAAAGGCCCAAATAAGTGACACAAGATGTTTTTAAAAATAGAGAAAAGTTCATATATTTAGTCAATTCACCTGATTTAAAAATATGTATATATTTCTACTATTAATGAATGGGCATAGCAAGTAACATGAAGACATGTGGCCTACTTATAATTTTAAATATTATTTCACTCACTTTTTCAACTTCAGTAACCTACTCCTAACATAACTGAATATTCCACTCATTGGGCATTGAAATTAAGGAATTAATTTATAAAGTCAACAGCTGAAAGTCCCTATTGAATAGCTTATACATGAACCCAATATTTGACAGTGAAGATAAATATTGTTGTGATAAAAGCATTTCATTGGGAATTATGCAAACGCGCGACGAATTAATAAAGAACTGCTTTTGGTCAGTCATCTGAACGATGAAAACACTAGTGTGGAAAAATCTTGTGGTTATCATGCAGTTGTTAATGAACAGAGTATGGATCAGTGGAGCGTCAAACATTACTGCAAGAGTAAAGATGCATCAGGGCTACAAATCAGGGAGGGTGTGTGTGCACACACACTGGCAGGAGAGAGTGAGAAGGTGAACGGAGGGAAAGAGTCATTTTGGTATACACTTCCCACTCCTAAAGTTTGGCTACATTTTGAAGGCGGTCAGATAATGTAAGTCAGTGACAATTGTCTGGAGGGCAGGGTCAGAGCGGTGCAGAGATGTAAGACACGTGACACAGTCCTCAGGACAGACGGCGGATACACCCGAGACCAAAATAAGCCACACCACCAACAAAACAAGCCTGTGACTTCTGATATTTTAAAGCAGATTCACAAAAAAAAA
>JAOWBL010001285.1:0-15643 GCA_028564865.1 Zenarchopterus dispar | reverse complement strand
TATATATATATGACAGCTCACACAATCTCAGCATGTGGGGAATCATCACCACAGTGTAGTCGAAACTAATAAAAGATCCTTATTATCTCAGTCTAGCTTATCAGAAAGCGTGGCCCATAATAGTTTTCACTTATAGGATACAGCGTAGTCTTCATGTTGTTGTAGCTTTGCAGCTTGTGCCCTGGGAGGCACCACTTTTTGTAATAAGTAGTCCTGGGTGTTTTCTAACCTTCAGTTCACTGAAGAGAAAAACACTGCTACTCAAAATGGAAAAGGATTTAATCAGCTCTCAGTGTAAAGAAAAAAAAAATGTGTGTGGAAAAACTGTCGGAACCTTTAGCTTTAAGAATGAGTAGCAGTCATGTATATGTGTTCAGCTGCAATTGTGAAATTACACCTTTAGTCAAGGACTCCTCCCACGTCTCACAGCACTTGACACATGAAGTAATAAAATATCTCATGAGGGTCAAATGTTTCTGTGTAATAAAAGGATTCAAAAGCAGACTTAATTTGTAAATGATCCCCGAAGTCTGTGTCATTGTGGCAGCAACAGCAGCAAGAGACTTACTAGCCAATCACACATCTAAGTAAGAGAAAAGCACATTCAGAAAAGTTGTATCAGCATCCATGAAAAAAACAATTTGAGCCACTAACAATTTGAGTTCAGTTCCCACTGTCACAGACATGTTAGCACCAGCTAATGTCATTGGTTGATCTTAGTTTGTTTGATATTTGCTTTTAGACATGTTTACATTGATGTTTGAACTGATGTCAGCATAATATCTTGTGCCCTTATCTCTGAAGTTATGAATTAATCCGAAGACCCTGAAGTGTGCCGAAATAATATGTGACTGCAAGGTGCTTTTGATAATGTTAAAGTAAATGTCCAAACTCAGCACTGCTCAAAACCCCAACTGTCAGAGTGGGAGAAGATGACCAAAACTGGGATACTCACTGTACTCACTCATAGCCTCATTAAAACAAATTACATTTTGCAAAGTAGGATAAAAGTAAGTCTAGTCAGAGCTCTTTTCTATAGCATATTTAAAATAAATTTTACTTGACTAAACGCAAGCCAAGAAATATAAATGGATGTTCAACAATCAGTAAAATTATTTTTGAATAGAACTAAAAAAGCAAAAAAAAAAAAAAAAAAAAAAAAAAAAAAAAATTAAAATAATGAATAAAATAGATGAACGAATTATTATGGTTCTGAAGTGAAGACATGATGTTCACATAAGACTAAAAGCCAGAAAAAAAGAAGAAAAAAAACTGTATTATTTAAAACTGATCAAGCATCCCAGATGGTCTTCTGTATCAAAAGTTAAGTTGTTCCACGAATTAGGTCTTGCCACCAAAGAAGCTGGGTCAACTTTGGTTTTGATTCTGTGGCCACATCTACTGTAATACTCTTACCATTCGTCCTGGCATCTGCACTACTAAATTAAAAAAATAAAAAATAAAGATGCATTTTGATCCTCTGCATTTCAGTTGGTAAATGGAACTGTTGTAGTCTGATGTGGACTGGACTGCCTAAAACGTAAACATTTGAATTAATGGCATAGTTGCATCATTTCAGTTCTTAATTCGCTATTCTGAATCACCCTGCGCCTGTCTCTAATTTTTCAGGCTTCAATTTTATGCAGATCACTAGAAGATACACCTTAACAAGAGTCTAAACAACAATGTGGCAATACACTTTGTTGTTGCTATTGGCTGATAAGTAGTCACAGCATTTATTAAAACCGCAAATGCCTATATGAGCAGACAGAAAACCATTATGAGAACGATGAGAATAACATGCAGCAATTACCTATTATTATTATGTCACATTATTTTCAGTCGTGTGTGTGAATTCTCAGTGTGCATAGACGGCTGTGTGATGTGCATTTAAAGTGGTGTAATGTGACTGGAGAGCTTATCCAAAGACCCTTTCAGACTCTCGCTGACCTGAATCTGTTAACGCTTTGAAGAAATTTGAACTTGAATTCCTGAACTCCTTCATTTTAGCTCTTCTGTAAGAATTGATGAATTGGATTGAAGAAGTGGCCATTCAGAAGAGATATCAATAGCTAGAAAAGACTGGTCTGACAAATAGCACTGTGCTCCAATGATTATAGCACAAGAGCAAAAAAAAAAAACAAACAAAAAAAAAAACTGGGTTCTATCAAGCCAGACAGTACCCCTGATACAGGCTTTTGTAAAGATGCACATTAAACAAAGGAAGAAAGGTCCAAGTTTGTTTTATATGAATGTATGGAGTGCTACAACTGAGATCAGGAATAGGAACAAATAGATTCATTTTTCACATCTGTCTCAGTCCTACTCAGGGTCTCATCTGGAGCCTGTCTCAGGTCTCACTGGGCAAGAAGGAGAGTACACCCTGGACAGACCACCAGTCTATTAAATAGCTGGAATAACTTCTGAATATCTGTGCTGATTATGCCAGAAATCTGAAAGTCATGATGGTAGATACCTCCAAAGGAAATATAGGATAAAAGAATGAAAGAGCTAAGATTCTGTGGGAATTCCAGATTTGCACTAATGAAAATGTGACAGCTTAACAATTGGACACTGTTAGCGTGACTCTATTTCCTGCAAATACCCACTAAAGTTCAGAGATTCTCACTTCGATAATCAAGTCCTAAGGATCAGATTGTGTTCCATCTGTTTTTAAAACAAATTACAGTTTTAAAGTTGATTAGGTTGTACCTCTTAGGGAGAACTTTTTTGGTTCACATTGGTGAATGCTTTTCTTCTTCTTTTTTTTTTTTTAATTTTGAGCCCCATGTTGTTCTCATTGTATATGTTGCCAGTGGGGTCTATATTTAGAAAGCACACCATTGCTTTTTTCATTGTTTTGCTGATGATATCCATATTTATATACCCATTAGATCAGACAGCAACTCCTCACTTTTCAATACGCGAGTACGAAAGAAGAAAATCGTGAATGAATCAAGATGAACTCTTTCATCGCAGCTCCTAATCTGTGGTCCTACTGAGTACACAGTGAGCAGATTGGTGACTGCCATCTCAAACGTCTCGCGACCAAAGATTGTCTGATATTTCTTTCTTTACCTGCACTTTGTTGCTTTTGAAAAAAAAAAAGAAAACAAACAAAAAAACTGTCAGTTTCTGTCTGTGATGATGCATTCACTTGAGAAAATCTGTTACCAGATTTTATAAAGCAGAAACTGCTTGTATGAAGATTTTAATATTATAAAAACAGTTTAAAAAAAGTTAGAAGAGGTAAAGTACTTGTAAAATGCGTTGTGGGTATGGTGTTATTTATATGAGACCATGCATCCATTGATCCGTTTATTATCTATACCTGCTTCTTCCTATTCAGGGTCAAGACGGTCTGGAAGAGTTAGTCATTATGTAAATAATATATTTTTTATTACGCTCTAGCAAAACTATTATGCCTTTAACTGCTACCCAGGTCTCTGCTGTTGCTAAGCAACATTAGCAAAGACAAATGTATGACATTAAAGACTAAAGACATTGTTCAACAATGTTGGCTCTTGGATAATATCAGAAAGTAAAACTATGTCCTTATGTCAGAAGTATTTCATAGAAAAATGATTTAAACAATTCTCAAGCGATGAAGCCACAAATGCATGACTCAGCATGGATAAAAGTTCAATCAATTTCTTAAATTGACTCCAGGTAAGAAAATATACAAAACACCAGACAGATTTAAGCTCAAACATGGAATAAAGTTGAACGCTCAGGAGGACTAAAGATGAGGGAAGTGATGGACCGCTGACACCAAGGCATGAGACCAAGACAAAACAGAGTGATGAATGTAGAGAGTATAAACACTCCACAGGTGAGACAATTAAACTGGTGAAGATTATGAAAGTGGGGCAGCAAAGAGAAAAGGTAGATGAATCCAGGAACTGATGGACTATGAAATGAGATGGAAATATTTGTGACAAAAGAAACCAAAAAGATGTTATTGATCTCAGCAATTTCTCAAAATGCTCCTGCTGGGTTGCAGATATTTAGCTTTTCGCTGTAAAGACCACTTCTTTGTGTTTTTTTCTTCTCCATTTCTTCTATAAAATCAAACAAATAACAATCCATTCTCTCTGTTGCTTTCTCTCTCCGTCTTATTCAGAAGTAACAGTGTATTGATGGATGGGTCAGATTAATAGGTTGTAGAAAATTGCAGAAAATTTCTGCACTTAGTATAGTTCTGATGCCGTCATAAATGTAAGCGTCAGTGATGTGAATGTCTCACTCCAAAAAATCTATTTCTGAAGATTTGACATTTTTAAATGATTTTCTAAATTTAATGTTAATACATAAAAAGAGAACAAAATTTCCCATTTTTTGATTAGTATTTTTTGATGAATGTTGCTTTTGAACTTTGGGAAATTTTATTTTGCATATAATATTCTAACAATACCTTAATCTACATATATAGGTTTATACCACCAGTTATTGCAGATACTGGTGCTCTTTTTTCACTGGCAGGATTTCTGTATTTGTTTGAGTCAAAAGAGCTGCAGGACTCGTCAGATCCAAGATCCAAAGAAAGACTTGAATTCCTGAAAAACACTAGATTTGACATTAATAATTGTAATGAACATATCCTGATCTTGTTAAAAACTGTAGAAGGTTATGGGGTTTAATTACCTTTCCTTTCTCTTTTTGCTTATAATTTTGACAGGCTTACACGCAGCCTGGAGTTTTTTTTAAAACCATAACCTACCCTAAAAGCTCATAACTTAAGCAATAAGCAAAATAGACCCAAATTGATATGATGAATTCATCAAGTATCACACTATGTAACTTAAATTTCTATTTTTTTTCTTCCCAAATCTGTCCTGTTAGTTTTCTGATGCCCAAATTGCAGCTATTGGTTAGTAGCATCAAAGCAAATGTATGATGCTAAGAACCACAGATAAAATTATTAAAATGTTGGCCTGTTTATGAATACTGGAAAGTGAAAGTGTCTCCCAGTTGATTAGAAACATGTTTTTTTAATGATACGATCAGGTATCAAATATGAACAATGCACTATTAGATGAAAATCGGAATGCACTAAGACACTATTTACTGGAAAAAAGAAAAAAAACTGTAAGAAAAAAGGCCAAGAAGAGATGATCTCCTGTGGAGAATTTACAGTAAAAAGCGCCCCAGTCTCCGGGTATATGCTCTATTTTGTAATGTTTTTTTTTTTTTTTTTTGTGTGTGTGTATGTCATTGATTGTGACATTTGTGTGTCTGTCCTTTTCATCATCACTCTGTAGCTTGAGCGTTCTCCAGACACAAAGCCTGCAGGAGAATTTGACTCCCTCATGGCCCATAAAATATATTTACAATTGTTAGTGTGAGTTAGAAAGGAGAATTGGACACTTTTTTTTTTCTTGCTCTTGGCAGGAAAGCGTTCTGTCTTGCGAGCCTTGTAAATCCATTCGAGTGCACTGGCATCTTCAAGAGGTGGATGACTTTGTGCCAAATGGTTGCCAAGTCTTGGTGATTTGTGAACATTGTGGCGGAGGTCCTGTAATCCTGAAATCCTGTACGTTGGATTTTCTAGTTAGGATGTAAAACAGTAAACAAAGGACTATGGCAACAATCATGCATTGGACTTTCACAATACCACATTTAAAACTGATAGACTGTCATTTTTCATGCTTTTGATTTGGTTCCTTTTAAGTATGATTATATTTATTAGGGTAAATGTTGTTGAAATGATCGGATCTTGCATTCAACTAACCACCTTCCTTTGCTTATCTGATACCTAAAACACAAGCGATACACATACTGTAGAACAGACTATTTTAACTTGGATGAGAAAAACAATGGGATGTAAAGGTCATGCTATTGCCATTTTTTTTATGTCCTATAAAAGCAAATGTCCTTAAGCAAACACAAGTGGATACAGCACAAAGTGTCATACATTCTCTCTGGTCAGACTTGTTTGTCACCTTGCACCCATTCTTTGTCTAAAGTATTTAAAGCCTGGACTTCACTGTCAGTCCATTTTAGAGGTTACTGTTTCTCATGAGACCAAGCCACCTGCGTGGTAACAGCTGCTGTTTTGCTTCTCTCCAACCACTAGATTCTTTCTACCTCTCTTTGACGGCTCCTAAGGTTGAAAATGCCACATCAGCAACAGAAAGCGGTACAAGAGAACAACAAATTCTGATGAAAAATAACTCCAAGAGTTTCTCACATTAGTAGTCGAAGTCCAGGTAATGCCAAATATTAAATATAAGTTTTGAAGCAGAAAACTAAATGCCATCCAGAACCTTATAAGACTTCATATTTTTTTAGCAGGCATGTCATTTTTGTTATTTTCACCTTTATCAAGAACCAATCTTGAAGTCTACAGAATACCATAACTAACTTGGGCGCATGAGGAAGACTCATTTTTATACAAACAACTTGTCTTCTTTCTAATTAAAATAACTTAACATGGACTAATGCATTTCTTTTGAATTCCAATAACACATTCAGTCCTCTGCAGTAAAATGGTTCTTTAATGTCACAGTGCTGTATTAATGCAGCAGTGACAGGAATAACCATTGTTTGTTGGCAGCTTTCACCAGTGCTCGCTGGAAATCTTTAAACTTATTAATTCTGTACAAATGGTCACAAAGTTTATTTAAAAAGTTTTTTTCAATTATTGGATTAACATTTGATTTTCTGAATAAATATTTAATTTAAGGAAGTCTGAAATCATCAAGTTTTAACAAAGATAGATGAACCAAATCCAATATTTATCTTTCTATTCATCTTCTATACCTTCTTCCACCTGCTGGGGACGCTGGAGCCTACCCCAGATGGGGGCTAGGGGCAAGAGGTGGGGTGCAGCCTGGTTAGATCACCAGTTATTCAGAGGGGTTAACAGAAATAATCACGTACACTCACACTTAGTATTGTGGTCAATTTACAATCACAAAAAGAAAAAGTAAAATCCTCAGGCTGCTTACAAAAAAAGATGATTTTTTTTAAAATATGGAAGGTTTAGACTTAGTGGTTACCACTGTTGCATCACAGCAAGAAGGTTCCTGGTTTGGCTTCCAGGCCTGGTAGGAGTCTTTCTGCGTGGAGTTTGCATGTTCTCCTTGTGCTTCTGTGGGTTCCTCAGGGTACTCCGGCTTCATCCCACAGTCCAAAAACATGCATATCCACAGGTGTGAGTGTAAGCCTGCATGGCTATTTGCCTATATATGTGACCCCATGATGAATGGGCGACCTGTCCATGGTGTATCCCTGCCTATCGCCTGTAATAAGCTAGGATAGGCTCCAATGGACCCCTGCGACCCTGTAAGAGGATTCAGCATGTATAGAAATTGGATGGATGGATGGATGGATGGATAGATGGATACATAGATGGAAGGAATTAGATTTTATGGCAGTCTCAGCCAATTTGCTTTGACAATTCATCTTAACTGTGTGACCACACACTTTGTACACAAGTCTTCACAGAAGCTCATGTTTAAACAGGAGTACATAAGAAAAACAGATTTAGCCTAGTATTATACGTCGTGCATTGCAGTAACAATACAGAACTTGAAAACCTTGACATTATGTTTCTAAAATAATTTTAGCAGTTTATCAATTTATAACAGGACAGAATGCCACTCCCACGAGTGCATGCTATAAGACCATGTAACTCTCAAATAGCAACCTGTCCCCTCCCAGCTGCCAATCAAAGCTTATGACGTGGTTTACAGCATACACCAAGATGAAGCTTTGTAACTTTTCATTCTTCAAAACAACTCCATGGCAGAAAGCGGTGAAGGGCACAAAGGAAGTTAGGAAAAGATAAAATAATAGAGCAAGAGCCCTAACACAAGTCAACACTGGATCAACTTACATTTATTTGGACAAACTGGAAGAGACAAGAAACTGAAGGATGGAGAGTGACCAAACTTCATTGAGAGTGGATTAGTAAGTCACATTTATGTTTCTTACTTTATACAGATTTTACTTCTGAGTCTGGTTGATATTCATCAATCTGACTGATGAAATAAAAACATAGTAAAGGGAAGATGTTTATTTTTTTTAATCACACAGCATGGCAAAATACCACACAAATCTGCACACAAATAAGAATAAACTTCACTTTTTTTTAAACTATCTACATTCAATTCCCAATGAACTGTCTCATGGTTTACATAAAAACAAATCCACAAATGGAGCAACCAATCCCATTAATTTTGTGTGTAATACTCTAATCTGTTGCTCATTGCAGAGATGTATGTGTCCCTTAACATTTTCAGACTACATGTAAATATTTTCATGTCCTGTCATCAGCTGGTCAATGTTTCAAACCTCTGTTCAACTTAGAAGTTAGCAACTTTGAAAAACTAAATAACTTATGATAACCTGTGCTGTTAAATAACCATAAATTTCCACAATCCACATTTATCCACGTTGCTATGAAGTTTCACTCAGCTGCTAAAAACACGAGTAGAAGCTACAAATACAAACTTTTACTTTTTGCTTTCTGTTCAAATTGTGTGCAGGTTATCAAAAATATTGTTGTCAGTCACCATATTAATTTCTTCTGTAGTTTCCTTGTTTCACTTTCTTTCCATGTTAAACTAGTCTTCAGTTGGTAAACAAATTCACATGGATCTCTGCAGCAGCCGACTGGGTCAATTTATTACAAGTCTGCGACAGTGTAGTACTGCCATTGAGCTATAGGGGGCTCTAAAACCCCAAATCCGCCAAAGTTCCGTGGTGTTGCTGTAATGTTAGGGGGCTTGTGTTTTTCTGTGTGAGGAAGCCAGAATACTCTGAAAAAAATATTCAGGCACAGGGAGAACATATAAACGCCACCAAAAAAAAATCCTACTCAAACTCTGAACTGGGAAGTTTATTGGTTTGAGTCAAAGTGCTATAAGTACAGTAAGATCTAATCAAAGGGGAGTAATTCAAGGAAAAACTTCACTGAGCACTACACTTGGGAAAGAGTCCAGGGAATATATAACTGAAATGGGATGGCCAGAAACAGTCAACATAAATATGGGTGCACAGTCTTTTATAAGGTTGATGTTTTGAGCAATAAGAGCAGTGATTATTTTTATTCTCTAATAAATATAGCTTCATTAGTAAAGAAAATGACATAGCCAAAGAACAGATATGACTTAATAATCCTGGCTCAAGTGCTAAAAATAATTATTCTTGTCAATAATGATGAGGAAGGCTTTTTAATTTCTTCTCCTGCCATCTCCCCGTGCCAGATGAAATTCTTCAAAAAAATCCCAAAGCAACATATTGGTAAAGAGTCTTACAGACTATACCAATATGTTGCTTTGGGATTCTTGTTACCTTAATCCCTCTCAATTCTCTCTATTAAACTATACTTTCCCAGAGCAAAACAGAAAGAGGAACAAGATTGCGATTTTCTTGGTTTATACCAGACGAGTCAACTGTTCTGAAACAAGTATTATTTCTGAAATGTAAAGCATCTCTGGCTGTAGGGTTGATCCAATTCCACTCAAAGTGGACATCACTGAGGTAATATTTCAATCAGGATCTTTACAACTCTGGCACATGAAGATGTCTATCCATCCGTCCATTAGTTATATCAGTTTAATCCTGCAGAGAGGCTCTAGGGTTGGGAAGGAAAAGGCTGTGGTTCTACAACAGCTGGTTGGAGGAGCCATTTAATTTCCCGCAACAGTTCCTGCGCGAGTCCTGACATTTGCATTTTAACGTTCATGATTACTTCAACACTGGTGTAGGGGTTCTATGCCCATACAGACAGTCCAAATGCAAAAATATCTTATGGACCTTATCCCTCTCACTGTCCTCTGCCACATTAATTTGCTGTTTGGCTTCCCCAGCTAATGCGCCCAATACAGGAGGTTGGTGGTGAATGGTTTGCAGTTTGTTTTTTTTAAACAAAAAGTTATGGATAATAACCTGATTGTGGAGTTCTATCGGGGCAAGAGCAAAGCTGACATCAGTCAAAAGGAGAGAGACAAAATTGCAGGTTGAAGTCGGGCATTTGACGTTTATTAAAGCCAGTAGGAGTTCACAGTATAAGCCCCAGTTAAAAAGGGGATAAAAACTCTAAAAATGTCCAGAGAAGCACAATCTAAAAAAAAGACAGAAGGAAAAAAAGGTTAAAACCAAATCAAAACATCTTTAAAACCCACCTTTAAAATAGCTCTGCTTCCAGACATGACCCTGTGCTTTGCCCGGTATCCTCTTGTCGTGGAATGTTCCTGGTTGCTTCATTGGCTCAGCGGCCTGCTCGGCTACTTCCCTGGGGACACACCTGTCAATACAGAAACAAGTGCCTCAGCATCTTGCATACAAAGACCTTCATTTAACCATAACACCTCGTCTGCTGTCAGAGTGTCACTTAAGAGAAACTGAGGTTATTCACACTACCGGCAGAGTTATTCACTCTGCTGATGTGGGTAATTCACGTCAGGGACACTCTGTTTGTCTCAGGAATAACTATGGTGATATCAGCGACGTTGTCTGTGTCCTTTCCTCTCATGTGCCTCTATTGTGGGACCCCTCATTTGAGACATCATTTGTTTTGTATCTGTTTTCTACCCCTGGGAGAAATTCTGCATAGCAATGGAATAGAATAGGTTCCTTAAACACTGAGCACCAAAACAGCATTTGACTTCTATGGTCTCAAGACAAGCAGCTTTAATATACTTTTCCAAGTCTGGCTCTAATATCTAATGATGTCAAACTGAAGCATGGTACTTGGATGATATTTATGAGTCAGACTTTTCTTTTTCTGGTCCAGATGTGAAGTCTTGTGTGTCTTGTCTTAGAGAGTAAATGATAATCAGGTCATTTAAACGCCACATCTCACATCTATAAAATTTTATTAGAGCATTTATTTCTTCCAGATTTGATCACTGGCATTTACTTTTATTTTAGCTCAATATAGTAAAGAAGTTAGGCCTATCTTTTTTACTACATTCTTTTATCTTTTCTTCCTAAAAGTATCACATTTTTATGATTTTAATCTCTTTTTTCATCTTAAATTCTAATTCTTATAGGTTTTTTGTATTTTGTTTTATCTTGCTGTAGGTTGTTAGTGTGTTGGATTTTGTAGCTTTGTTTCAAAAGATGCTCTCTAAATTGAACCTTTATTTTTATTTGTTTTCATTTTTTGACAAATATGTGTTATAATAATATTATTTATGTACAGCATATATATTTATACTGCATCTATGCAATGGTGTTGTGATTGGCATTGTTCCCTCCCAGCAGAAATGATTTCTCCAGGGCTCCAGTTTCTTTAAATCCACACACTCACTCACACAAAATGGTAAGTCCTTACAGTCAACTTATACTGAAATTCATTTTTTATCTTTTTGGTCATTTCAGATGATATTTCAGGACTTTGGATTGACCATATTCCTTTGCTCCTGTGGACTAGATATTGCCTTTTCCTTAGCTCTCAGAGGGGGTTCCTTCTGGAGGAGGTTAGGGCATGATGGATACACCCGACCCTAAAGTCATTTAGCTAAAAGGTTTGACATATTTTTCATACTGTGATGTGGAACTTCCCTCTAATAAGTTCTTTGCTATAAAATCGGTACAACTGAATGTGCTTTTCTGTGTTTTAATGGTGTGTTCAAACACAACATGAAGTAAAATGTGTGGGTGCCAGGATTACTCATGAACTTAATGGATAGACACGGATGGGCTCATTTGCACATCAGGCGATGTGAGCTGACATGCATGCATATCTTCAAGAACTGAAAATCTTTCTGCTTACTTTATTTATCACATAAAGGGAGAAGGCTCATAAAATGTTAGTCAGTTAAGTAATTTAAACTGTGCCCTCAGCAGTTTGCTCAGAAACACATTTCAACTCCATATCAGAAAAGGCTGGAACAATTAAAAAATAATGCAAATAATAACAACAAACAATGTGATCATTTTCAATAACTCATGCAATACTGTTAGAATGTAGTGTATACTTTATGTAGAATTACATATATATGAATATTAGTATATTAGTATATGTTGGTGTATATGAATATTACCCAGATTACTGCCAGGAAAATTTGTAGTGTGCACTATAGTTTATAATGTAGTACACCACTAAAGGTGCTCAGAGTGGTCACATGACTAGCTTCCACTTGTGTCATGGCATAGTTGCTTTACTTTATGTCTTTACAAATCTTTGGACCAAACCTTTAGATTGTATGCACAGTCAGTAATATATAGTTTAAAAAATGGCCAATGGTTTAATAAGTAGACAACAAATAGACAACATATTTTCTAATCAATTATGTTTATTCTAATCAGTTTCATTTCACTTAATGCTAAAGTTCATTCATTTTAAATAAAAAAAGTCAGTACTGAAAACCCCTTTGTAATGCTGTCATTCCTTCTCACATATAGAGACATTCTGACATTGAGAATACCAAGTATTTCAGTTGTTCATCCCATTTTTCTGCAAACATGTCTTAAGGTGTGCAACAGTTCACTATTTTTGTTGGTATATCTCCTGTTTCAAAATTCTCCACACATTTCCTACTGGGTCACAGGTCAGGACTGCAGGCAGATCACTCCAGCACACATACCCTCTTCTTTCTCAGCCATGCCTTTGTTACGGTTGCAGGATGTGGTTTTATATTGTCTTATTGAAAAAAAAATGCATGAATGTCCTTGGAAAAGATATGCTCTTGAATACTGCTCTACAATCTCATTGTACTTTATTGCATTAAAGCTGCTATCACAGAATTGTAAGTGACCTTTGCCTCAGACACTGACGCAACTCTTTAACATCACAGAGCTCAGTTTTTAGAGTTGTTATTTCAGAAGGTCTGGATGACGTATTTCTATCCAAAACCCACCGCAGAGCACCAGTTACTTTCTTGAATTCTTTAATGCTATTATGTACAGCAGAGAAAGAAATATACAAATCTTTTCCAATCTTGCTCAAAAGGAAAGTTTTTATTTTATTTTATTTTATTTTATTTTCTACTTAAATTATTTTTTCATGAATTTGTTAATGAATTTGAGATCCTGAACTGCCATCATCCCTTATTTTTTATTTATTTATTTATTCTTTGCTAGGATATTTTGCATGCCTAAAATAAATAAATTTAAAAAGGATATAGAATAATGGTTGAATAAAGTTGTTGGGAAAAATCATAAATCATCTTGAAGACATAAAAGTTTTATTAAATTTACAGTACATCCAAGAATGACCCAACCCCCTTTTCTCCCTTATGATTTAACCTTTTCATGATTTGGATTTAGGATTGTCTATTTCCTCTTTAGTGACCTACATCATTCACTCCAGCCAATTCACTTGTTCAACCACTGTGAACACATTAAAAAGCAGTGGAAAATTGTAATACAACTTGCTGAAATAGAGCTATTCTCCGCACAGTAATTGAATGCTGATGCTCAGTCGCCCCAGAAGCCTGCAAGGTTTGTCATCTGTCCTGCTAGTGGGGGGCTGCCACTTCGACAACAACAGAGCCAATTTTCAGAAAAATTTGACCGCACACTTGAAGTTTTGAGTGCTGGATGTTGATTTGACTGTGAATACGCGTGATTATTTGTCACATGTGCCTCTGTGATGGACTAGTGATGCCTCAGAGTGAACTCCACTTCTTGCTCATACAGCTGGAATAGACTTGAGAATAAATGGGGGATAGAAAAATTGATGGATAGATGACTATAATTTCCTCCAAAACACTCCAGTGGCCTAGGACTCTAGGATTAATAAATGCAGAAAAAGAGGAGACACTATAATTACAAAAACCGTTTATCTCACTTTTGCCTTCCAAAGTGTGAAAGAGGTCTCCATGTTTGACTGGAGACCTCTCCAGGGTAGCAGCTAGGAAAGACTCAAGTCAAATCAGTAGTTTACTTGTACAATAGCAAATCCCAAAAAAAGGGATACTTTTTAAAAATTGTAAGTTAAAAACACAATGCAGTGACTTGCAGATCTCATAAATCCATAGTTTATTCATATTAGAACATAGAAATCATTTCAGATGTTGAAAGTGAGACATTTTTACCATTTCGTGGAAAATATTAGCTGCCATGCTGCCATCTTCTCTAGACCAGCGCTTACCTAAAGTACACTGGGCAAAAGTGGAAACCAAATAGAAATTGGAAATTCTTTTTGCAAACCAAGGACACTTTGTCCAAGAAGAGTTAAAATACTTGCATATCTAAAGCATCTCTTGGAAAAAAAAAAAACAGTGTAGAAAGGTACAGGTAGTCTTTAAAGCCAAACAAATAAAAATGTGAAAGTAAAAATCTGCACGCAACACACATTGTCCCTTCATAACCCAAATATAATACAATTTCTTAAACAATTAATTTAAAGATGCAAAGTAATCATCACAGTCAAAGTAACATCAGTCCTGGAGGCTAGGATTTCACAGGTTCATCATTTTTATGATCAGTACCAATGATCACCAGTAGAACTAGATATACGTAAGTTCATCAATGATAAGAACATTGTTATACAGAGATGTATGCAGACTATTTCATCGCCTTGACAACGGTTGTAGACACAGTTTCCAGTTTAGACATGAAAACCATATTTGCACTGAATTATGTTTGAGTCTGGACTCAAACATCTGCTTATGGAGATGAATGCGCGTGTGTGTCTTCATGTGTAGATGAGGTATGCCATTGTAATCACAAGTGCATCAATCAAATGTTCCGTATCAAGGATTATTTTATTTCCTGCAATTCTATAAATTACCAAAAGCACTTGTCCGTGAGACAGCTGTTATACCTCGGTGGACAGAAGCAGTATTTCATGTACTTCACCTCCACACACACACTATAATTCAGAAAATGTGTTATGATTGTGTACAGCTAAACATCTGCACAGTGAAAGATAAGTGGGTGTAATAAAGGGTTTTACTGCAGCAATCATTTTGAACAACTGTTGTGGTAAAACAACTTTAATCCGAACCCTTCATACAAGATCACTGAAGTTGCAGAGTATGCAGTGGTATTTTGCTAGTGCAACATATTTGTTGCACTTGCCAGTAGAGGGCAGAGTGAGTTGTGCGTAGCATATACTGTAGGGCTGTGGAGTCGACACCTGGTTGTTAATGTAAGTGTGAAAATAGTTTTCCTCCTTCTCCCCAAGGAGGAAATAACATGAGTATTTTTCTCCACTTGATGCTGTTGCAGTCTGAATGATGTAACGTAAAGAACTTCAGAAATACATGCATATATTCTTTAGTCATTTTCCTTTGCCTGGAGTCATTATTTATGAGGAGCATGCACCGGTGTAGATACACAATTTGTCTTTTGGGATTGAAAATGTCTATTTGTCTTTGAGCAAATGAGCAAATGATGACATGGTAAAATTGCTGTTTTAAGGATTATGCCAGATTTTATCTGGAGCTTCAGTTGCATACTTTTGATTAAAAATTTTAACCTGGTGTTGTTAACTTTTATTTGCATTAGAAGATTGAGTTCATTTAGCTTTTATTATTTTTAGATTTATTCAGTCTTCTAACTTGAGATTATTCAATTATTCAAGTTTAAAGACTTATGATTCTTAATTGACACGTATATGTATATGTGTATGCGTATGTATATACATATACATGACGTGTGTTTATATATATGTATATATATATGTATATATATATATATATATATATATATATATATATATATATATATATATATATAT
>JAOWBL010001284.1:0-15643 GCA_028564865.1 Zenarchopterus dispar | reverse complement strand
AATGTCAGTGGTAGTTATATATCCAGTATTGCATATTGCTGACAGCAATGTTAAATGGTTGATGTCTGAACCGTCAGAAAAAAATAAAATCCAAATCCACCACTTCACCATACTGGAAGATGTTTCTTCTGAAATGCCGTGTTTGGTTTTAGGTAAACAACTCCACTTCATGCTAATATGACAATACTCAAGAACCGTTTCAGTTTATTCAGATGCAGATTCACACTCCACAGTTGTTGTGATTCTGTGTTTTTTTTCATTCATAAAATGTATCTGTCCAGCCTCCTTGTAATTATGTTGTCCCAGACTTTAACAGTTGACCTGCTCGGTGAGGCCCGTATGGTCTGAGATGTGGCTCTTGGGTTGTTTTGTATTCTGTCTGAGTGTTGCTCTTGTGGCGTTCGCTGGGATGTTCACTCCTGGGAAGATTAGCAGCTGTCTTGTATGTTTTAACACTTGTGAATAATCTTTCTTAAGAGGTGGGTTTCCATTGCATTTTTTTCTCAAAACAAAAATGAAAATTTGGGATAAAGGTACCGCTGTGAGGGTCGGTGTTTCCATTTAACATTGTTTTTGTTTTTGAGCGTATCTCTCCGAGTTTTCTCTCCGTATCTCATCCTGCGAGACACCCACATCTCCTCAAAACAATGAAAACATCTCAACTTTGAAGAAGATAGATGAAAACATAATTAGTTTTGGACAAATGATTGCGATTCTTGCTGTTGTAAAAATAGTCAACAGATTATGGAGGCAGTGGATGGTTAATCAAAAGATTATTCAGAGGCAAAGCTCTCATGTGATCCAGCGATTAATAATGATCAACTGGTGTTATTGTACTACTATGTCATATTAATGTGGCCAAAATCAGCTGGAAACTAGATTTTGATGACATTAGACTGACTGGCTAGGTCACATCCAGTTCTGCTGGAGATGTGGAAGATCCCAAAAAGCATTTCTCGTAAAAGCATAAAAAGGTTTTTGCAATATTTTGCAGTTTTTTTTTAATTTTTAATTTTAGGTGTCTCCATTATAGGTGTTTCTTGGGATATTTAGGTTTTGTGCACATCTAAGGGTAATGGAAACGTGGCTACTGTATAATGTTGAACCTTGTATCGCTTGGAAATGATTTTACAACTTAGTCAGATTGAATCTGCAGCACAGATTGCTCCTCTGCGACCACTACTTATGTCTTATCCTCTCAGCATTGTGTTATTAAACAATTGAATACAACAGACTTGCAAACTACCAAGATGTCTCCTTTTGTAGAGGTCCACACACCTATTAGTGATCAGTTCATTAAGGGCTGATGTTTAATAGCACCAGGCTCCAACTTACTCTCTTAAAGCCCGTAGAAGCGCTAAAGGGGTACGTAGTATTGTCCTCCTGATTTTATTTTATTTTTTTGTATTCTTTTTGGCTTTATTTTTGTTAAATAAAGAATGACTTGATGAAAAAAAGATATTATTCATCTGAGGTTGTATTTGCATGATACTGTGACCAACCACTATTAGATGATTTTTACTATGTTTTACCACAAAAATATATAGTATTCAAAGGAGTACAAATTTTTCACAGTCGGCACTTAATTAGCTGACTGAGATTAAATCCTCCCTCAGCCCCTTTAATGAAGTATTCAGTATGTTCTTTGTTCATTAAAGTAAATAAATACGAAATATTCTGCTAAAGCACAGCTAAGTTAGCCACCATCGCCTTTAAGCTGCCGATTTCTCTACGAGCTTTTATAATTATTCTCCTGCAGCCAGTGCATTTGTGTAGTTTTGCCCATGTTTGCTGCCACACAAGTGGATGCTGTCACAAGTGTCTTGTTTCCATTCAGAAAGGTACATATACTACTTTAAATTCCCCACAATAATGGTGAAAAACGGGTGGGTGCATGGGAGTCATGTTAAAAGCGTGAACGTGTGACTGTGGCAGAACAAAACAAAGCTTGCGCACACATCTCCCCGCTCATACGTGCTCAGGTAGCTGCTCTTGTGTAATCTCACCCCTTAAATCACTGAGTGGCGGGGCACAAAGACTCTCACAGGCCCATCTGTAATCCTGGGTGCGCGTGACCTGCACTCTAACTGGTGGGTTTTGTCCACAAGCGAGCCAGATGTGGAGCAGAGGTAGCGTCCCCACCCCTCTTTGACACTGCCTCTTATCCTCCCCTCCAGGCTCAGCCTCCGCTCCGTCTGTGTCAGCAGGGTGGAGCCTGATGAGTGCCATACAGGGTCGGGAGTGCGTTCACGCTCAAGGCTGTGTACGAACACAATGTATGTTTCATGTGTGTGCATGAAAAGACCACATTAGGTTGTTTAAATTGCAGCCTGTTACTTCTGTTGCTCTTTAGGGGACGTTGGGCCTGCAAAGAGGCTTTCAATTATTTGCGCGTTTTTGTTCACTGACATATAAACACATTTCTTCAACTGTACGAACACAAACACTGCTGCATACAAGCAAGAGAAAACTCTCACAGCAGAACCCAGTACTCTGATTACATATTCATAAAATCAGCAGGTAGATAATGACCTCGCTCTGGTCTTCATTAGTGTTTAGGTTTATTTTGATTTTATTGTTCTGGACAGCTCGTGCCGGGGCTGATTGCTCAAGAAAGACGTGCGTGGGTTGAATAGTTGCGTTCATCTGCGGATGTGGCGGCCCCGAGTCCAGGGGGAGATGGAGCCAACTTAGCACAAAAAAGAGAATATATTAAAAGCAATAAACTGATCCTCACAACAAAAACTGAAAACTCTGCAAAGCTATTTATGTGGAAGCCTCTGCTTTGCAGTATTTTGAGGCATTTTGCATTTTATTCTATTTGTTTATATTACGTGTTGATGACAAGCAGTAAAAAATTTAACAGTTTAAGTGAATTCAGCAAATTTTATCTCGGAGACACTATCATGCAGAGTCCTAGCCCTTTGAGCCACCTTTCTGTATTTATAATTTATCTGCTGTGTACCCGCATGTACCCATGTGTAACACATCTATTCTCCAAGCAGGCACTGCATAATAGGATACGGCAAAGTTTCCTCTTTTAAAAATTGCTTCTGTCATCTGAAGATATTGTTTCTAAAGGTACACTTTAGTAATATAGTGCTGATAGAAAGATGGAAAAAGTCCCCCGTGCATTAAGCTCCACAGATGCTAAATGTTACACTTAAGAGAACATAATGGTTGCAAGTAGGAACAGGAGAACTCACTTGGAGATTGTATCGTGCAGTTTCTTCATTACTGCCCTTCAGTAGAGACAAAAGGCTGGCTGCCAACGTGTTTTTCTGCTGCCAAGAATGACCAGCCCTAAGTAATAAAAAAAAAAAAAAAAAAACTTTCTACCTCCGTCTGCGCTGCTTCTTCCCTTCTAGACTGATTCTCTTATCTGTCAAGCCCCCCACCCCCACTTTTTTTTTCCCTTCACCTCAGCTGGGTTTTCTTGCTGGAGAGACGAGTGATTAACTGCGGGTTTGAAGCATGAAAGGGCACGCCAACCCAACAACTCGAAGCCCTTCTGACTTTAGAAAAACAACAAAACAAGTCTCTTTCTTATCCGCTGTAATGGCCCTGGTGATACTTTGCTGGAGGTTGACGCTCAGATACATAAAACCTTCACTGAATCACTGAGTAATGAAAAGACTTTTCTTTTTCTTCTCTTTCTTTTTTTTTTTTTTAACTGAAGCTGAAATAGATAGCAAGTTGGATTATACATTACCAGCGGTAATGCCTCCCAAATGTGATTACCAATGACCAAATATCCTCATAATAAGAGAAAAAAAAAAACTTGCTAAAAGGTGCACATAAGCAGAAAAGAGACAAACTGCTGTGTCACACAATGATTCACCGACTGGCAGTTTATTTCTGTGTGTAGGAGGTAAAGCAGACCTACTATTTGCATTATCTTGCATAATTGAATCTTCGAGTAATTCGAAAGGCATTAATATTAATCCTTTGCTGTGGCAGGGTGCCCTGTGAGGCGGCTTCGCCTGCGGGGAGAATACAGAGCCAGACTGCAGAGAGTGTGCAGATATCCTCTACAAGTTAAACCTTCAGCATCATTGCATTGCAAAGGAGACTAAACTGCACTTTCCCGTATTTGACTTAAGAGCCCCCGAGAGTCGGGGCTTCACGGAGGGAGGTAATAAAGCAGAACTTCACACCATCCAAAGCGCTGTAAGATTATACTCGCACAATAGGCTTTTCTTTTTGCTTTTTTGTTTTTTTGACAACAGCTTAAAGAAGAGCAAGGAATAAGATATTTCTCTAACTTATCACATCCAGTAGAACCATTTTTTTTTTCATCCAGTGCCAAACGTAGTAAGGAAATGAAAAGACGGCGTTACCACAAACCTCAGTATCTGAACCAGAAAGAACATTTCTTTACTGGTTCTCAAAGTGAATTAAAACCCCTCTCTTGGAGGCTGATAAGTCAGCTGATTTTTGCATCACAAATCTTTTGTTTTGGCCTTCTAAATTGTCATAAATGATGACTTTTGTCGGATTAAGTAGGTGGCTTAGTGGTCAGCACTGTTGTCTCGCAGCAGGAAGGTTCCTGGTTCGACTGGTTCCCAGCAGAAATCTTTCCGTGTGGAGTTTGTGTGTTCTCTCTGGCTTCCTATCACAGTTAAAAAAAAAAAAAAAACTTGCATGTTTATATTGACAGAAAATTCGAAAGTGGCAATTGGTGAAATTGCCCGTAGGTGTGTGTGATCCTGAACGGTTGCGTCAGGAAGGGCATCTGGTGTAAAGGTCGGGTCGAATCCATGTGCGGATCGCTGTGGCGAACCCCTCTGCTTTAAGCCAAAATTGTTGAGAGAGACGTTGGTGAAAATTTATGGAATCCACCAATAATTTGCACTTTTATAACTTAAACCTGCTCCAACCGAATTATGTAAATTAACCTGCAATGAAAAAAAAAAGTATTTTCAGACCTTAATGGGCTGTTTCACAGGAAACACGACCTCAACAAGAGAGCTGTCGGAGGAAACAATGGGAAGGATTATAAACTCCTTTAAGCAAGTAATTCAAGACGGAGCGTGGAAAACAATACAGGTTATTCCCAGATAGCTGCTTCTGGAGCAAATGCAAAGTGGGAACGTTGTTAGAAGAAAACAAAGAAATAAATGCCAAGACAGAAAACTTGAAGAAGTGTGTGATGAAAATCTACAACAAAGAAGTTAAAAAAAAAAAAAACAAAGAGAAACAAGAGTCAGTGTTTGTGATTAAAGTGTAAGAAATTGACTGAATAAAAAAGGAAATAAGATTTACATACAGAGAAGGAAAACATGAAGCATCATTAAAACCTAAATAGAGGAAAACAAGGTTAGTGGGCTAATGAATCCCAAATGTGCACTGGGGAAGGAGATGACGCTGAATCTTGTGTTTGATGGAAAGATGACTTAAATAAAACAAGTGCATTTACTCTGTGGGTTATTGTCAGGGGTGCCTGTCAAGTAGGGGACCAGGGGGACGGCAGTCATTAACTTTGCAGAAATACACAGGTTTTCACTGACATTTTGTACTGTTTTATCGTTCCATCAAACTGGAGCAGCTTTGCTGACGATGAAGCGGTTTCTTAGATGATAATGCATCTAGCCGGAAGCAAAGAGCATAAACACATTTCTTCAGGAAACATGTCAGCTCAGTGACAGTCTCAATCTGAAAATTACCATTGAAAAACAAAAATCTAGTTCATGAAGAACTCGAGCGGTCCTAAAAGTGAAAAGATGTGCCACTAATTCTAATTATGATGATTTTTAGTTTACTTTATAATGATTGAGGAGTTTAATATATTTTTCTTGTGCTTGATCTGAAATAGATGAATAAGAATTTTAAATAAATAAGTAAAGTGATTGACATCCAATCATATTTTACAAAACCAAAATGTAAAAACATTTAGCCAAAAAAATGTTTTTTGTTTTTTTTTGTTTTTTTTGTCTAAATGTGTTACTAAGAGCATAATTAGAAAAGAGAAATCCTTTTTTCAGCTGGAGAAGATATATTGGGGTGTTCAGTTCAAACACCCACCCTTACCTTTTTTTTTTTAAAACAAAGGTCTAAGTTTTAAAATATATAATAAAGAGAGCAATTCAGCAGATCATCATTCCTCCTTCTCTTCATCCCAACCCATTCCTAACTTCAAATCCTGTTGTCTTCACTGCACTTAGAAAGTAGAAAGTCAAATTTTAGTGTTCATGTTTTTGTTTTTCCATAGCTACTGAAATTCCTGTCCGTACTTGAAGAAGTGACTTATTAAAAAAAAAGTTTTATATCACCAGTAGGCAATCTGACTTCTCTTTTTTTCTTTTAACTTTTTATTTTTAATGCAGCACTGGAAGCCACCATTACATAAATAAACATGTTCACTTTGGTGAAAAGTGGTTCATAAGAGCAAGAGTTGTTATTTTACCTTCTGAAAAGACTTAAATCACAAAGGAATGGAGTGATAAGGACTCCTGGGTCTTAATGGAGAGAGAAATAATGACGTTACAACCCGCTGACTTGCTCTTATGTTGCTTCAGTGTTCTTATCAGCCAGGTGGTGTTTTCTTCTTATAACTTGGAATAATATTGGGACTAAAATAGGGATCAGTACTGACTGTCTGTAACTGAACAGCAGACGGAGGAAGCAAAAGAGTTGAAGGAATAAAAGTTCTTGCAAAGTAAAGAATCTGCTATCAGTGTAGTAGTTTGTGCTTTCAGGGTACCCTGTGTTCTCACATGTGGTAATAACACAGTTTAAAGATTGTTAAAAGCAATTTACCTCCAAAGGACAAAGTGCAAAAAAAAAATAGTAATTTCTTGAACATTTGGAGGCCAGATTGTTTACAAAGGATCAAATAAAACTTTTCAAGTACGGTGCTTTCAGATATGTTGAACAGCTCCAAGAAAGTTTGGTTAAGATTTCATAACATACCTGTCATTAACATAAAACCCGCTACTGTAAGCCTTCTTTGGGAATAGAGGAAACACTGTTCCCTGCTCTTAGAAGATGGCGATACTCCTGAGGTGCACCTAGACGAGAAAGAAAAATCTGACACTAAAGAAGAAAAGGATTATGAGACTTTTTCATGGTAAGAAAATAAAATATAAAAAAAAACTGTTAAGCCCCTGAGGGTGAGAAAAAGTTTGTGGCTATGCTTCTAACAAAGGAGGGCACCAGTGTGAGACTGTTTTGCCTCTTTTCTCACACAGTAACTGCTAAGACTGGACTGCGAAAGATTTTCATAACACAATAAACTGAGCTGCTGATTTTCCCTTTAAACTGACGGCATTTGCACAGAAGCCGTTAACTCCCTGCGAGAGTCTTAACAGTTTAGAGCCAAGCAAACTATCAGGTCACTTTCTTGCAAGTGCAGCCTTTTGCTTCTCATCTCAACTCCTGGCTGCATCTCAGAGCTATAACTTGTTCCAGTTTCTTTGGTCTGTGATCATTATAACTTTGAGAAGCAATGTGTATGTGTCTGAATTAATCATTAAAAAAGGAAAAAAAAGCTATCTGTTGTTCAAGGTCAAGAATCCAGCGTAAGGTTTAATGATTTCTAAGTGAGATTCGTATCGTGGTGCACAGATCATGAACCACTCCACTTTGACCATCTATAATTCACTAATTATCCAAATTTTATTACTAACATTTTTTGCACAAGAGAACTTCTGAAGAGTCGAAATTAAAGCCAAAAGTCTCCATAAACAAGAATTTCTCATGCTTATTTTATGCCCATTGCCAGCTGTAATTCAGATTTGGAAATACAAGTGGCATTCCCTAAGGCTGCAAATGAAAAATTCATGATTTTTAATTTGTGATGTAATTTACAGTTACCAAGAGACACAATTATAAATAGCCCTGAATAATAAAACCATACAGAAGCTGTTTTACAGACTGTATGTTTATTAAATCTAAGGAAAAATACCAGAGTCTTATGCAAAGATCCTAAAATTACTAAGGACAAATTCAGTTCACAGGCAGGATTTTTAGGTGTTCTTACCAGAAAATCTTCTTGTTAAAACATTTAGGAATCTCTCATAACTACAGAGTTCATATAAGCTATTATAACACAAGCAGAGAAGTAGGTCTCCTTCAACATCAATTTTAATCAAACATGCAGAGCTGGAGAAGACAGGCTTCATAAAGCGAGCTTATGTTCAGAAGGACGAACTATCACTATTCTGGTCTTGTTATGCTATTGCAACACCCGTCAGCATCTCAAGAGTTCAATAATTTCACTCTTTTCTTCCCTACACAAAGGGCTGAGAGCCACCCCTAGGAAATGCAGAAGTCGCCGACTGAAGAGCAGCGACTTACATGAATTTCTTTGGGGGCGAAAAGTAGAAAGAAAGTGAGCTTGACAAATGTGTGGCATGTGGTACTTAAGACATGCTGTCACACACTCCGGTGGGGAGAAATGAAATCGTTTTTGTCCTGTGCCAAAAATGGAAATGGTGTTATAGATGGCTGAGGAGAAGACTGTCATGTTTGCAACTCATTTTCAGTTTGTTGAATCTTTAGTACATGTTATTGTTATCAGAAGCCGGCAGAGTACACAGCCACTCAAACTGTGGGACCTAAGCTGCTTTTGTCTTCTTTTACCGTTTATGTAAACCGTATACAGTGTTCAAGGAGATATCAGGGGGATTATAGTTTAAGAGTGCTGGTCCAAATCTGATTTTTACCATATCCAGATTGTATCTAGATAGATTTTTTTCTTTAAGTCTGAACAGCTAAAAGCTACCTGAAGTATTAGGTTTCCAAATCAGATTCAAATCACATTTGGATGAGGTTTTGAAAGTGATTTCAATCAGATTTGCACAGATGAATCTAAATCTGAACGGTCTGGTTGCTCAAATAGGATTTCAGATAGTCGTTTGTGTCATTCTCAAAGCAACATAAACACTGACCACTTCTAACAGATTGATGACGGGGACGGGTTCTCCTGAACCGTGCAGTAACAGCCAACATGCCTGGACCAGCCAAGAAAGCAGCTCTACCCACACAGAAGCATCCTCGGCCTCCGTCACTTTCTTGGAACCGGTAGAAAATTTGCATCGTGGCTCCACTTGACCATTTGCAGCAGTAGCGAAGCCGGTTTACCACCCTGTGTTTGGGTTTGTTTACATCTGTTCCATGGATGTAGGTTACCATGTTACCATGGCGATCATGCGGATTAGGGAATTGGCAGCAAGGACACACAGGTTAGATATAGTCATTGGCAATATATTGTGTGAACAGTGAGAAAGGTCAGATTTGGGCTGGCAGTTTAAACATAATGGTCATCATTCAGCCTGAATCTGTTTTTGTTTTGTTTTTGAATGTATTAAGTCGGTATCGCTCAAGTCGGTGACAGAACACCACAGGTGTGTTTAAGGATAGGGACTGGGTGAGAGGTTAGTTTCCAGCTGAACCTGTCTCAACTCCACTCTCACACTGATAGACATGTGTTGTGCCCGTGTATCAGAGAGCCTGTGAGTACCATGTGTGAATCATCCAATTTGTTGCAACCTTGTGTTTACGAAGCTACAAGAGCACTCACTGGATATATGCTAGAAAACAAAACCGGACCTTAAGAGAGTAGCTGAATGCAGAGGTGAGCTGCTTCCTACTGCTCGGAAATGTGTCTCTAGACAAATACAAAACAATACAAACCTTGTGTTAGAAAAAAAAATGAGAGAGGGTTTCATTGGCAAATGCTCTTCTGCAGAGTGGACTGGAAAATAGTAAATAAGAACAAGCACATGAGGTGCCTGTGTGCATGTCTGCAAGGGAGTTTAATACCTAAGCTGACGTGCCAGATGGTTTGCTGCTCAGAGCCATCTGGGAAGTCCTCCACAGAAACAATTTGGATAAGGTGAGGCACTTTCAAAAAAGTACACGGCCTGTGTTTGGATAAATAACCTGACTACAAAAATCACAAGCAAACTTAAACTCATCGGCTCAACCAACTATAACAGGGTCCCAGTAAACAAACAGAGTCATCATAACAAAAACCAGTCTGTAGCCCCAAGTGCAGGATGTTGATTGTTTCACCTGGCAAGACTGACTCTCTCGTGATCGTATCCTTGAGAATCACACTTACCTCACATCGCATTATACCCACTAAATGTCTCGATAAACCTTTGACTTCTTGTTCCATATTAACAGTTTTATTCTTAATCTTAAATGGTACCATTTTATCAAAGCTTGTAGCAAATGTCACATGACAGTCTGGATGAGAAGATATGAGAGTGGGAAAAAGTCACAGGACATCTCTGGTGTGTGCAGCTCTTTTTTAAATGTAGTTTTGCTCCTTTTTAATGTGATCTTATATGAGTTCCTCTGATTACTTATGAGAGATAGCAAATACCACAGTTTGGCCTAATACTGCTTTTCACCAAGTTAACTCTGTGTTGGGGAAGAAAAAAACCCATTACAGATGCCCAACCTGCTCCAGTCTAAAGCCAAATTTGTGTTATATGAGACAGTAAGAGTCAACCATCTAATCACTGACATACACACAAAAACATGTCACCTAACTTAAAATAGTCAGTTTTGTCTTTATCTTTACACTTGTTAGCCTGCAAACCAAAACGAGCTGAAAAAGATCCTATTATTGCGCGGTCAACTGAAAATATTTGAAATATGAAGCATCCGTGCGAAACACATTGCATTGTTTTTTAATGCACAGCAGCAGGCGAAGAAACAAATGTGTTTTGAAAAAGTTGACAAATGTAGGAAACTGAAAGGGTGAAACCCATTTGTTTTGGGTTGCAGGTGTGGGTTTTACCGACACGGTGATGAAAAATCAAACAAATGAAAACCAGGTCTGTACACACAGGCCAAACACTCACATACGTACGATGTGTTTATGTGTCGTGTGTATTTTTGTGTAGTGCTTGTGTCGATGTCTTTGATTGTTTTAAGCTTGAGAGACATGAGAAGTGATTCTAGTTAAGCTCTGTGGCGATTTTATATTCACATGAAAAATATCCACTTGCTCTCTCGTGGATCCGTGGAGCATGACCCTTTGCAATCAACATGTTGATTGAAATGAACTACGTCTGAGCCAGAAGACCTGAAGCACAAAAGGGAATGATGAGTGAGTCCAATTTCCATATCAGTCGTATCTGCGGATAAAACACACCCACAAAATCTGGCCTTTGGTGAGACAGGATGCCATTAGGTGAAAACTAGAATATGCTACGAGTTCAAGTAGTTGTTTGTTGGAATTTCATTATTCATCAATTCTAAGTTGATGATTTTCCCTCTTCATTTCTGAGAAACCAGGTCGGTCTGCCAGGGATGGAAACATTTCAAACTGATTTCAAACTGAAGCGTCTCTGTTGTCCTCAATCAATGCGTAACTAAAAACATTTTCATGGTCAATTCAGAACAACAATACGTGCCTCCCTCGGTCTCTCTAAGCTCCTGCTTAGAATGCGCCTGGTGGAGTTTGCAAAGTTCGTTTAGAGTTTCTGCATCTCGGCTATGATTATCCTCTCTAGTTGTGGCACTTACACCTGAACCCCTAAAAAAAAAAAAAAAGAAAAAGAAGAAAAAAAAGAAACAAAACATTATGCATTGAGAAAACAAAACATCCATTTTCCCACCTAATAATTTGCTTCTGTCTTCCCATCCACTTTTATGCCTCCTACTTTTTCATCCATTCTGACTTAAGCTCACAAACACACTGTTTGTGCTGAATTTGGTAGCATTTTTCCTGGTCTACTTTTGTACAGGTTCTTGCAGAAAAGACAAAAAAGTAATGTAATATGTTGGCCAGAAAAAATTTTTTTTGTAGAACTTTTAAAGGAAATTTTGTGTTTTCAGACCTAAAACACAAATAAGACTCTGGAATGAAAACACTTTATAAAAATGAAGTTTTCACAATTTGTATTTGATTTTCCATCTTTCCTACCCTCATTGTCTTTGTCTCTTTTTGTAGTTTCACTCGAGTTTCATTCTGCATTACTCCACCAGATGTCCTCAGACTTTCTCTCTTGTTAGTCACCTGACTCAAGAGCTCAAAGGTTACTTGCTTTGTGGTAACCTTTGACCTCCTGATCTGTCTCCGCGGACTCACACACACCTTTTCAGGACGTGCTGCCTCTTGTGATGTCACTTTGCCACTTTGGCATACATCTGCTCCATCACCTGTCTGCTCATAAACCTTCATGCAATCCTTCATGAAAGTCATTTCAGTCCATCTGTGAGGATGTGGTTGCTCCGTCTTGTTAAATTATGCGTTTGTATTTAATTGTCTCTGTTGATGTGGCTTCTTTTTTTCCTTCTGTATGTATTATCTGTGTTTTTCATACTTGTATCTGCAGCCGTCAGAGTAAGTGTCTCATCAATGAAGGGCTTGTTTAGGGTGAACATCCACTCATCTTCACTTAACCCTTTGATGTTATATTTCTATTTGTTTTATGCATGTTTGTAGAATTGTACTTTAAAACGAAAAATAAACCAAAGCCTTTTGTGTTTTTTTCACAATTAAGGCACTTTGACCATAAAAAAAAGAAACATACACCACAAAACCCAGACCACAGTTACACCTTCATGCGTTCGTTTCCTCAAGCACACTTCTGTGACAGGTGATGGCTCATGCACTATTGATAACTGCGACGCTAACGCACGGTTTAGTGACAGCAGCACAGAGACGAGTGGATGGCACGTGTCATGGCGTAAAGTGCAACAGATGATTTGGATTTTAACTAGTGGACATGGAAGGATAAGCCCGAGCTCTCTGATTTGTTGCAGCTGTTGATTTGCAGATTTAATCAGACACAAACAGAAACTGCACAGCATGAAATACCTAATCAAGCAGTTAATTGCCTTAAGGTCACCACATGAATGTCATAATTGCCCCCGTGAGTTAAACAATAATAATAACAAAAAAACAAAAAGCTGAATTACTCAAACATAAACACTTGGCTGATATTGACTTGCAAGGCTGTGCGAAGTTCTCCAGAACATTTGATAGGATTCATTTATTTATGTATTTTTTTTTTTACTTTTTATAAAAATCGATAGGACCCCCGTCAATCAATACCGTCTATGCATTCTTATTGGAGCTAAATGCATAAACATTACCTTCGAGAGAAACCTTTTGCTTTTAATGCGTGTTTTGAAATGCCAAAAAAATATTGAGCAAAAAAATTTGGAGGAAGGGCGAGCAGATGAATCTGATTCATTTGCAGATTTTTGCCAGATTTGATTTTTAACCTGGTCGGTTACAAATGCATCCATCTGAGTTTTTATTCATGTGATCGGTGGGGTCATGGATCAAATCAGCAGGTGGGAACACAATGATAGGACTTACAGCAGGCCGGATACTGCAAACCTGAAAACAAAAGCTGGATTTCCATAGCCAGCTAAGAGGCATTTCAGCACTAATGCTGAGAGGCAGAAATGATAGAAAGTATTAGAAACTAGAAAGAAGATAGACGTTTAGATTATAATTAGAGTTACCAAATGATTCAAATTTTTAATTGGGATTAATTGCGTGAGTCTTTGTAGTTAATTACGATTAATCACAGGTTTAATACAATTTTTAATCTGTTTCAATTTCACTCCCATTAAGGAGTTTTGAAGGTAAATTTGCTCCATACAAATGTACTGTTTAGAGCTGAAAGGCTGCAATGGATGTTTTATGCAGCTAATTTTATTTATATGATTTATGTCTTCTTGTCCCCCCCTCTCCTCCATCTTCCTGTCACTCAAAATTTGATTGAAATTAAATACTTTGAGAGATGTCTTAATTCTTAAAATATACCTGGAGGAGAAAGGAGCAAAGAGCTGTACAGAAGGATGAAAAGTCGATCATTTGCTGACGTCTTATTGACATCTGCAACATCCGATGGGGGCAATTCCACTAGAAGTTGAGGAGAAGAGTTGAAGATGTCCAGACTTGGAGATGAAATTAAAGGATAATTTTCACATGGTTGGTTTTGTTTCGAAGGAATATTCTTGCGTTAAAACATCCCTATGTCTAATAGCAGGTGGTAACAGAGAGCAAACTTTCAATAGGGACCCAAAAAACATAAATATTCTTGTAAATATAGTCCACTCTTATCAATACTGTTTCAGTTCACATTATTTTGGTCCCTAAAAAAACCCCCTATATTCCTTACCGTTTAATCATTGACCTTATATTGTTTTAACTCTGGGATTTTCCTTTAAGAAGCAAAATGACAAATGAGGTCTGGACTAGATGTGCAAACGGGATCATTACCCACGATCCAACATTCATGTGTCCACATGCTCCCAGGTTGTGGATTAATTGTTATCTAAAGGTCAGTGTTACAGGAATGAGGGAAAAAACAATCCCATGAGTCTTTCTTTCAAACTACTATCAATCCAAATAGTAGAGGCAAGTTGTCAGATGTGGCTCCATGCCATACTTTAGTAAAACACACATACACACACTACAAGGAGACATAGTTTCAGAAAATATCACAGTATGTAACACTATTAGATAACTGGAACACTGCTAGCATTTTGGTTTGTGTTTTTCAGCAAGCTGTCCAGAGCTTAGTGACTCGCATGCTGCCAGTGCAAAATGCTGTCTGTGTTAGCTTTGGATTGGTTGGAATGTTATGTTGTTGGCCAGAGCTACTCTGGTGAACAAGAAACTCACTGATTCAAACAGTACAGAGCAAACTCTCCTTCTCAGTTTGAATGGTGTTTGGCAAACAATGCTATGGTTAAATTATGGTTACATTTCCATCTTTTTGATGACATGGAATGCAGATTTGAGATCTTAGACTGTTGTAAATCACAGGACCGGTTTTTACTTTGGGTGTTTTTTTTGAGTAAGAAGTAAAAAGGCTAATAGGAGTGTTAATGTTTCAGCTCTAGTCATTAATTTAGCAGTGTTGTGGCTAGTTTGAAGAGAATGATGTTGTAATTGGGTTAACATTGCAGTTCCTGCTGCAATAAGTGACAGTGAGTGCCAGTGTTCAGTAAGTTTAAAGGCGTGCAAGTTAGGTTAATTGAGAATGTTGAAGCTCTCTGTAGGTTTGACTGTGATTGAGAGACGTTCTCAGTGAATATATGTCAACCTTGTGATAGACTGGTAATTGGTAGGGGGTAAATGTCATCGCCCACACACACAGTTTTGTGGAATGACTCCAGCTCCTATCAGGATAATTGGTTCCAGATCATAAATGGATATGATTTGATTGATCGAAAAGAACAACAACATTTACTCAGCATATATTAACTCAATTTCTACAGCTATAAAACAATACTGGATGGATTTTTATAATACTGATATTAATCAAAGCCTCAGATTGCCTTCTGGTCACTTTGCGGAGTAAAGACAGCTTCAGGTTCGACATATTTTCATTTGGTAAATTTGTTATAAATTTGCAGGCAAAAAGCTCTCTTTTTTTCACATCAAGCAGAGGTAGAGGAAAATTTTTATTAGCCACTTACAGTTGGCAGCAATATTTGCAGTGTTTGAGTTCAACTATGGTCTCTACTAAGTCCTGGAAAAAAAACACCTGGCTTGTTTTTTTGTTTTTTTATAAAAAAAAACTATAAATCTCACTTGTCCCCAGGTTGTAACTTCTAAATACAAATATCCACAAATCATTCAATAAGGTGTGTGTGTGTGTGTATGTATATATATATATATATATATATATATAGATATATATATATATATATATAT
>JAOWBL010001283.1:0-15646 GCA_028564865.1 Zenarchopterus dispar | reverse complement strand
ACACACACACACACACACACACACACACACACACACACACACACACACACACACACACACACACACACACAACATTAGTGGGAATATCTCCCCAAAACAAACCAAAAAAAACTGTTCATTTCAGTATTAACAGCATGTACATGCATATGCATGAAGAGTAGGTGTGCAGAAGTGACAAAAGTGCCCAGTGTACTGTGGGTTGTTCCCCAGCACTTATTCCTATGACCTAAACAGAAGACCCAGGCTCACCCAAGCCAGCCCCAACTTTGAGCTTTGTCAGAAAGAAAAGCTTAAAGTCTAATCTTAAATGTAGGACAAGATTTCTCCTCCTGGATACAATGTGGGTGCTGATTCCACAAGACAGGGACATGAAAGCTGAAGGCTCTGCTTCCCATTCTACTTTTAGGAACTTTAAAAATCACAAGAAAACTAACTGTCCATGGATTTATGAGGTCTTTCTGACAAGATGAAACCTGATGAACAGATGAAACCTGACTGTTGAGTGCTTCTTATGTGTTGAGATGAAATTCTACTCTGAATTCCAACAGAAGAAAGTGAAGAGAAGTTAATACTGGAGAAATACAATCTCTTCTAGGCATTCAATAAAATACTTGTAGTTTCAAATTTCATACTCCAGATGGTTATTAGAGAATATTATAAGATAGTTTCACCTTTGTAAACAGAAATAGGATAAAATCAATAAATAAAAGCATTTGGAACTTCTTATTAAACGGATGTCTACGGAAATTGATAAATACAGATACCCTACCAGTAACAGGTTAATCCTCAACAGAACCCTCGCTCCAGCATTCATGATCAGCCTGATGCTTTTCAAAATAATCTTAGGAGAGTCTAATAAAGACCCACGATAGTCCAGTCTTGCAGAAACAATTGCATCGACTAGTTTTTCTGCATTACTCTAGATGTTTCTTATTTTGGCAAAATTGCGAAGGTGAAAGAAAGCAAGAAGAACCTTGTCTTATGTGTATAGGACAAGTCCCGATCAACAATAGCCCCAAGATTGTCAAAGTCATAGCGTCCAGGTGGACTGCACAGCGCAGGGAGAATGCACACTCATACATTCTGCAGGACATGCATGTAAATATTTGACTAGTTAACATAGAATAGGACCAACAGTTTAAATACAATAGTGATCCAGCACATTCTGAACGTCTTTGTTTTTGTAAGTGCTGCAGGTGTAAACAGCTTTAGTCATGTGTAACAGTGAAATGAAAGTAAAGGCTGTTCTAGTGAGTTTGGAAAATTTCAAGCAGAGTAGAGATCTTTCAGATTTTCTGGCACCAGATGATATTTGGCTCATTCTTTAGGTTTCCAAAATTTGTTTTGAAAACAGCCAAAATATCATGTACCATCTATACATCTGTGTTTCCCTCAAGACGAGGGTTGCTTGGCCTCCTCCCTATACCTGATGTTCTCGTTATAAGCCTATGGTGCTTTGTTTTTGTTTTTTGTCTTTTTGTTGTTTTTTATCACAACATGCAGCACAACTGTTTATTTTTCATTTATGCTGATTGTCTTCTCTGTCTGTAAAGATTTTTTGCTTTCCTTTCTTTGTCTATTCAGCAGTCTTTGCTTCTGTCTGTGATGTCAGAACAAAGATGGCAAAAACAAATACTTTTCTTTGTTCTACTTCACTGTTTGCTCAAGTTGACATTCCTTTTGTCTTGGCAAGACCCTCTGCATTTGCCATTCCCATTTTCCCAGAAAAAAAAAAAAAAAAAAAAGAAAAAAAAAAAATATATATATGTGTGTGTGTGTGTGTGTGTATTAGAGATTGGACTCTAGAATGTAACTTTAATTTTCTAATAACTACAAACCAAAAATGAACATTTTATAGGTAGCTAAAATGCAAAGGAACTCATTCAGATTGATAAACGTCATACTAAAATGTCCTTCCTTCCAATTAAATCCTAAGACCACCAATATTCAGATGACTCATGAGGATTAATGTCAATTGCTGAGTCCCTCCAGTTTAATGAAAGATAATACCATTCTCTTATTTACCACTCAGGCCTCCTGAAATGAAAGCCTCTTAAGCTCACCACTCACTACAAGATAATCAGGACTGATTTGGTCCCAAGTCTCCCCTTTTCCACAATCATTGATAAAGTTCCAGCTGTCTCGATCATTCTTTTCCTTATCAGATTGTGTTTGGTGTGTTAAGAGTGACAGCTAGTTGGAAGAACTGCTGAGCTGCATTCCTTTTTATATAAACTTGAAACTTGTTTAATATTTACAATCATTAATCCTTGTTTTGAGAAAAACCTGACAGCAAACACAAATTTGGACTGTTATAAGAAAAGTAAGGATATCCCATCAGAAAGTGAGCTGAAGAGTTACCAGTGAAAATTGATTGAAGGTTTATTTATTCAAGGAGTCTTGAGGAAAACAATGGCTCTTTTTCCCAAAAGAAAATGAAACACACTGGCATTTACAAAACATGTGACATTTGTGATGAATTTTACTCACCTGAAATTCATGCTTTAACCTGCGAAATCCCTGGTCAGGTTATCTCAAACACAAAGAGTCAAAACATGATTATTTCCTCTTGCTATCATACCATGTTTGTTTACACTCAAAACACAATTCAACGATTTTGTGCAATTTTCAGTCCTTTCAGTGTCTGGAAAGCTATCAGACTCAAATTTCATCACAGCAAGCATTATAGGGCCAAACCTCTTGTGCTGTTCTTTTAAAAATGTGTTAGGATTTCAAATATGTTTTTGTGTTTTATCTTTGCACCATGACTACATCACCACATCTGGTGACTTTTTGAGATTCTTTGAGTCTTAGTCCTTCGCTTAGTTTAAGACGTCCTCTAGGACCTGATTACCAGATTGATGAAGGACTTTGTCTTCCTCGGAGCGAGTGAAGGCTGGAACCCCGCTGATCCACACAGAACTGGAAGTGGAACCATCAAAGTCTTCCAGATTCTTTGAAGATCTCGATACAGACATCCTGATCCCTCGCAAGAGCACTGAACAACACATAAGACAAGATTAAAAACAAAATAATCAATAATCACTCTCCTTTGTAAAAGTGGGTACGGACATCATGACTCAAAGTATTTAATGATGAAGAACTGAAAATGTAGAGCTAAAACATTTTACTATATGTTGTGTACAAGTATTATAAATAATAATAATAATAATAACAATAATAATGCGTGTTTCTGAATCCCATAGTGTTAAATGGCTTGATACAACATTACAGTTATGTATATATATATATATATATATATATATATATATATATATATATATATATATATATATATATATAGGAGAGAAGGTGTATGATTGTTTTAGGTTCATTTTATTTTCTAGTACAAACATAACATAAAAGCAGATGTCTGTTTTATTAAAGCTGTCAACAGCTGAAAGCATAAATTCACTTTATTTACAAATGGAATATTCTGATTATAGAATAAGCTTATCTTTCTCTGTTTTTTGAAACCAAGTTTGTACATGACAGTATTGAGTGATTCTGCATGGTTTTTATTCAATGTAGTACTGAACTGTACATCGGTGCGTCCGGGCACATTGGAGTCCATGGATTCATGTGATTCAGGTGAGTCTATTTTTGGCTTTCGGGTCAGCAGGTTCAAACTTCCGCCTCCGAAATTACAGCTAGCAAACTATTAGGTTGAACAGAACGCTGGGCATTCAAAGGAGTTTACAAAAGTGCAGTTCAAAAGACGAAAGACAACAGTACAAGTTTGCATGGTTACTTGTCTTGGCTCTGTTAGGGCTTTTCCACCAACTCAAAATCGATGCTGGTGCTGAATCCAATTCAGAACTGGTTCTACAAAGAACTGTCTTGCTTTCCCACCGGCCAGAGAGCACCAGAGAGCCAGGACCCTACAGCATTTATTACATCACCAGTTTTTTTCACATTTGTGGTTCTCTGGCAGCGCTGGATGTGACATAGCTGGTCAGTCTAAAGTCATCAAAATCTAGTTTCTAGTGGTTTTTGTCCTCATTTTTACAATGTAGTTGTGCTATAACTCTGCTTATTCATCATGCATTACTGTATTACATAAGAGCTTTGCCTCTCAATAATCATTTGAGTAATCATCTGCTGCCTTCAACTTTTATTGACTATTTTCACAACAGCAGTAGTGGCAATTGCAATGACTTGCCAACGACTAAAGATGTCTTTGTCTATCTTCTTCAAAATCAAGATTTTTGCCATTGTTTTGAAAACAAGTCTCTCAGGACGGGATACGGAGAGAGAACTTGGAGAGTTACACACCAAAAAGAAAAACACTGTATAATGTAAACAAGCAGTGCCAAAGACTACACACTCACACAGATATACATAACATGGTTGTCAGAATCCCTGGTTTTTGTTCCTTGTGTCTCTGTCCGTTTGTTTGGAGCTGGGTGGAGAATTTGGTGTTCCTGGTCTGCCTCTTCCACAAGTCCCACCTCCTACTCACCTGCAGCCAATACTACAATCAAGACCCACACCTGCAGCAGCATAAAGTCCTGGTTCATTTCTCCACACACTGCCAGATCATCCATTTACCCGCCATGGTATTTACTCTGCTTGGCTCTATTCTGATTCTTTGTATTTTCTGAACTGGGAACTTCGTTTTTCCTACTTCAGACCCAGCATTCGGATTCAGCGCGCTCCTGTCCTCTGTTCAACTCCAGCCTCGCTACAGTCTTCAGCTCTTCTCCTGTCACCTCTACTGCCTCAATAAATCGAAACTTAAAACTGGCTATTGTGCGCTGTTGCTTTGATCCACCAGATCCAGTCGTTACAACAGTGGTATTCACTTTGACTGCACCTGAGCATCTGCTTAAAGTAAAGCAGTTACAGCGAATGAGAACTTCAGAGCATTTTAGCTTGAACTGTTCAGTCTCTTCTCACTTTTTTCAACCCACCAACTGTCCTGTTGACCAGGCTTGTATTTTAAGATAAACCTGTAGTAAAACTCAGAAGAAAAAGAAAATTAGAACCCAGTTGTTAAATAACTTATGTTGGAAAAAATAAACGTTCACTTGAGGTTACATAAAAATTTTCCAGGTACAAGCAGGTTGGCCCTGAAAAAGAATTTATGTGAGGTGGTGGTGGTTGCTGTACAGTCAGAGAGATGAGATGACCAAAGCAAACACTGCTGTTGGTGGGTTCACAACAGGAACCCTGGAGAGCTGCTATTAATGTTTAATACGGAATTTTAAATTTTAATGCAAGCTGGCTTACTTTACTGAATAACTATTTTAGAGGACTTTATGTTGAATTTAGTGCATGAGAGTCAAAAAAAGATGAATCAATTTACATCAGAAGAATATAAGTGAGGCAAAAAAAAGAAAAACAAAACATGACAAGAAAATAAAGATAAGCACTGAAGATTTAATTTCTTTTTTTACATTTGTTAAATTTTCTGTATAATTGTGTATAGGTTTTTTTAAAATTTAGTTAATGAATATAAATTATTTTTTTCTCTTTATATTTTCATTATTTTTATTTTCAGACACTTATTTGCAGACACTGAGATGGTCAGAGCGGGGGACTGCTGGTCAGGATGTCAGTAGATATCCAACAGAGACATCTATATAGATGTAGGTAAACACTAGGATGGTCAGAGAGTGGGACTGCAGGTCAGCATGCAGCTCTGGAAGCTCTGGCCTGCAAACATCTAGAAAAAAAGAAAAAGGAGGCAGACCAGCACAACAAACTACACGGACAATGGAGCACAATTATGCTTATGAGATACTTATAACTAATGACTGTGGAAGAAAAGAGAAAAAGGTTGAGGGTCACCGCTAAGTGGATCCTGTTGGTGTCCTCCTGCAGCGCAGGTCTATAGCAGCATATCTAGGATGAAGATATGTTTAAGACGAGCCTGCTCTAGTCTTTTCCTGCATCTGTTGCTATGACTACTGGCCCTAACACACTAAAGTTTACACTAACTATAGGCTTTGCTAAACAGAAATGTTTTAAGTTTGTTTTTAAAGGTGGAGGTGGTGTCAGCCTCCTTAACCCAAACTGGTAGCTGGGTCCATAGTAATGGTTCCAGCAGAGGACCCGTCATCCAACTCTACATTTGAAACTCCTATGAACTACAAAACAACCTGCACTGTGAGAGCAGAGAGCTCTATTAGGACCATAAGGCGCTATCAGGTTTTGCAAATAATATGGAGCTTGGCTGTTTAAGACCTTTTACACAAGTAACAGAATTTTGAATGGTATTGTAAATTTCACAGGGAGTCAATGGAAGGATACTAACACAGGAGAGACGTAGCCTCTCTTGCTGGTTCCTGTCGGGAGTCACACTGCTGTATTTTGGATCAGATAGATAATCAGATATTTACTTGGGCATCAGGCTAATAACACATAATAGTAATCTTGTCTAGAAGTTACAAACTCATGAATTCATTTCTCAACATTATTCAGGGATAGGATACTCCTAATCTTTGTGATATTACAGAGATGAAAAAAAGTTGTCTTACAAACCTGACTAATATGCTGATTAAATGACCAGTCCTAATCGAAAATAACTCCAAGGTTTTGCACAGTTGTACTGGAGTGCCATCGCAACATCACCTAATCCCTTCCTAAGTTATTTGGGAACAAAAACAATAACCTCTGTTTTATCATAATTAAAAAGCTAAAGGTTTGTGGACATCCAGGCCTTGAGATTGAAGTTTGACTAACATTTCTGTTTCACCTGGCTTCATTGATAAATACAACTGGAGCTGTATTTGTATTAATTTTTTTTTTTTTTTAACAAAACCAAAAATTCCAGCATCCCTTTTTGGACACCTTCTAGTAAATGGAGAAAGTTAACATAAGTCCTTTGTGTCCTTCAGATCTCCCTCTAGTGCACGACAACAGTGATCCAGTAAGCATGTTATCAGCCATGCTGTTTTAAATTTTCTAAAACCCCTGTTCCCACTGTGACACATCAAAGCCCTTTAGCCAATGTGCTGCTTCACAAAAATGCACCTGAAGTGCTTTCAATGGTTTTACAATCAGCTAAGCTCGAACAAAACATGTGCATGTAATCACTGTCCATCATCAACAAGCTTAATTTAAAGCCTTTGTTGTTTGATTAAAAGTCTTGTTCCTACAGCGGCACAGGTCCTGCCTCCACAAAGTAAAGTCTTCTTTTGTTTTTTGTTTTTCTTTTTTATAATACTGATCTATTTTAAATTGCATAAGATCTTTACACTCAACTTCATATTTTCTGTGGGATGATGGCAAGAATATGCCCTATATAAAATGATAATGTTTGTATATTCTCTGTGATTAGTTATGCTGTTTTAAGGGTTTCTGCCAGCAGGATGCCGTCTCTGTGCAAAATGAAGGTCAGGGGGAATGTCTAGGATCAGCATCGCTGGCAGGCTTATACGAGGCACAACAGGGTGTAATCAGACGGGATTAAAACGAAACACATTTTGATTCACCTTCATTGGGGTAATATCTGCTAATATCGGAACATTCAGAACATGCTGACAACTCCCGCTAAGGGCACGCCGTACGAGTCAGGTTTGTGCACCACACTCACCTTCCCACTCTTTCTTCAGAAATCAGCCTGCTCTCCATGAAAACACAAGTTTCATAAAAGAAAAAAAAACAACATACACAATTGTTTGCATTCATATTTTTACATGGACTTGCACGCAGCCCCACTGAGATTCGTTTCTGCTGTGACAAAGGTAGCGTCATTAATGTGATGAGTCATGATGCAATTTAGAGGTAATTAAAAGGTAATGAATGTGCTTCAATGAAAACCTGTGTCTGGAGGGCATTTGCAGTGCGTGGTAGGCTAACAGTGTGCATGTGTGTGTGCTGAACCCCACCATTCACCCAGAATTGATCTAGGTTCAAAGATAACTCAAAGAAAAGCATCTTTGAATGGTAATTAAAATATTTGTATGCTCTTATAGTCATGACAATATATGAATGTGTTTAGTTACTATTGTTGAGCTTTATGAAGCTTTGGGCAACACATTCTCAGTTGCTTCTACATTACCAACAAAACATTAAACGGCCACATTTATTTTCCTTTCTTTCCTCCAATTAAACATAGGTCGAATTGCCTTGAAACTGAACACCAGTGTTGCCCCACACTCACTGACCCTCCCCTTCCTTTAATCTTGACATCCACAGAAGACTGTGACAAATTCATTTCTACCAAATTACCTTCTCAAGTGGAACAGTTTTGAGCCTCAACTATCAATTAAGGGCTTGCAGAAATGTGTATTGCTCCTTAGCCAGGGGAATCGGTTTGAGGTCAGCAGTAGACCCATTCACTTGTATGTCATTACGTGGATGATTCAAAATCCTTGTTAAGGTGGTTTCACTGCTTAAAGGTGCAACTGGTAAATGTACTCCAGTGTTATGGAAGAGTAATTGATTTTTTTCAGAAGCCTTCGGCCTGCACAGAAGTTAATGGGGCCATGTTCAACAATTTCGTATGCATTTTTTAAAAATGTATGGACATAGATAATCTGGAAATAGCTAACAAGTATAATATGCATTTACAGATCATTAGATTCATATTTATCTTTTCTACTCCTCTGAGAAAACATTTTCTAGTCTGTAATCAAAAACAGTGTGTTTGACAATATATATAAATGCACTATATAGTTTATAATCATATGAGAAAACAATGTACACTGTTGCCCATAAAGTTGGAATCATTTTGTTTTCAGAAAGATTCCCCTTTTTGGTTCCTCTTTTTAGCTACAGTTTTTTCATTAGGAGAGGTAAAAGATGTTTTATTTCTAGCTTCATGGGCCGCATGGTATTTGTTGAGAAAGTTTTTGTTAAGGTTCTTCTTACAGTATTAACTCATTAGGTCCAGATACTGAGACTTTTTGCTTTGGTTCACAGTCTGAACCAAACTAACACAAAAAAGTAGAGATAATTCAAAAGAAACTATTTTTTTTTCTTTTTGTTCTCATAAAGTGTGAGAGCATTCGTAGGATGGTTCAGACTCTTGGATTAATCAGAAGTATGGGGCAGGTGATTGCCAAAACTGGAAAATTATGAAAAACTAGAACAATTCTTACTGCTTGATGGCCAAAGACAGATTTGTATGATCAGAATGCTCATTTGGTAAATTTGAGTGTCACAATTGAAGAGGCTGATCCTGATAGCAGGTCAGCCTGATTTTGTCTTAAAAAGGTGTTACAGCTTTGGGCGTTACAGGCTTCATAAATACACAAGGTTGGCTCTTGCATGTTTTTTCCTTCATCACCTGTCTCAACTTTACCTGTGTTTTCTTTTTATGCATTTGCTTGTGAGGAGCTAACACTATTCTCTCCTTGTTATCTAAAGGTAATGATACTAAATAAATAAGCAAAATCAAGACAGAGCATGGTACAAAATAAATAAATGTAAATATGAAGTTTTCTTTAGAGTTTTAGATCACTTTCTAATTAGCATATGATGGATATTTTAGTGGCAGTCAACTCCTCCTTGTCTCCATGCAGTAAAGAAACTGTTAACAGTGAGTGAAACTGGAGACACCAAGCTTACTTGAACCATGGTTGTCACTGTGGACTTAAACTGCCACGGCAAAGGTATTACCTTGTAAATTAATTTCATATGTCTAACAACCCAACACAAGGAGGAAAACGTTTTCACCGTGCACAGATGTGCTTCCCCAAAGCAGCAATGCCTGCCACCACAAAGACAGGACTTAACTAGAACGTAAGGCAGTATTTCTCATTTTCATGTTCATTAGATCTCCCTAACCTTACAAACCTAACCAGGTATTACCGCCTAACAGCTCTCCTAGGTGTTTTTAATTAGTGAGGAATTCTTGTTATGTGAGGCAGATGGCAAAATCCTCTGTCTTTTGTTAAAGTCACACTAATTAGGAATCTCTGAGAAGATGCGTCCAACCAGACTCCTTAATGAGGGAGCTGGCTTATCCAAGTAATAAGAAACCTGATGTCTCCACGACAGTGGTGCTCACTTTGAAACTCAAAAATAGAGCCAGTCAGGTTTTCCAGCACAGGCCTTTCATCAGTGTGTCCAGTTTGTGTGTACATGTTTAGTGTGTGGAGGTAAATACCCATTTAATGTAGTTAAATGAGATATCTCATGTTTGTTCCCCTCTTTTTAATAATAGCTTTTTAGCTCCTGACTATATATTTGTGATATTGCTGAAAGATGCATATTTGCAGGATGCCATGCAGTCAGTGGAAGTAGCAGAATACCTGCCAGTTTTTTTTCTTTTTAATGAATGGGAATTACTCACAACTGAAGTCCTGTCATGACCATGTGTCAATTCTCCCTTTTTCCACCAGTTCTTTTTAAGCAGGCTCTTTCTTTTTTTTTTTTTTTTTTGGAGGGGGGGATTGTTCATAATCTTATAAAAGTATAGACAGCTCCTTCGAAACAAGAACACATGGTAAATTTAGGAAATCATTGTCCAAAATGGATAAATGTTTAGTTTAGCATTTTCCAATCAACATTGTATGATTGAAAATAATACTGGTTTTAACATCATCATACACACAGAAGTTATATTGAAGTTTGTTTGAATTTCTTTTTCCATAATTTATACTACACACCTGATCCAGATTATAGGTTGAGAGTGTTTGCTTGTAGCTAGTGTTTGGCTTGATACTCAGATTCATAATATGGGCCTCATTATAACTTTACTCAATGCCAAAAGTAATTTGTTATGTTAATTTCCACTGTATCACATAAAACTAATAACTGCTTCCTTTTTCTTCCAAAATTCAGACTTGTATGAGCGCCTTGGAAACTATTCACAAAGGATTAGTGTAACCTGCAAAACTCAGGTAATTTGTAATATTAATGATTAGCATGAGGAAAACTTTTTACAATTACAGTTATTATAAGAACAGCTGGTCCTAGCAAATATGGCTCATGTCTTGATATTGTACAGTATAGTTTTTTGCTTGTTTGTTTCTTCCTACAGCCATGAATCTGTGAAACTTCTTCGCAGTATTTGAAGCACATCTAAGAGGAGGCATCTGTAATGTCCATAAAGGTTACTTCGCCATCCTCACCAGTCAAAGTTTACACCTCTTTGTCAGAATCAGCAGGCTGGTATGTTATAAATGCCTTTGCAAAGTTTGATCCATTATTAGTAATAGTGGCCATTAGTTAGTTAAAAAGTCTAAATGATGAATGGATTTTTTTCGACTACTTCACCAACAACATCACATGTTTCTCTCATTCCGCAGCAGCTGTCTAGAAGTCAAAATTTGACTAGTTTAATCAACCTGACTAAACTTTTATGTTAGCAGCCCAGATATGAACAGCTGTAGAGACATAATCCTGGAAAGAGCCTTGGACCCAGTACTCAATTTATGCCACTAACCCTAACCCAGTCATACAGGAACGTTGTGGTATTGCTTGATGTATCATTACATTACCAAAAAAAAAATCTATTACATTTCCTCCTGCTAGATACACAAGAAAGCCAGGTGCTTTGACACAGCCCCAACCCCATGTATGATTTCACTAGGTAGTAATAGTTGTGTAGGCGCAATTTGATTTGATGATGCTTGTGTTGATGCCTTAGAAGCTGAACTTTTCTCAACATGTAATGGAATGATCCTTCTACTGTGATCTAGTGGACCCACAACTCAGTTCAGCAACAGCATACCATTCAAAGTAAGTGGACTGCAATGTTTCTTCATCTTTCTTTCTGACAAAGTCCAATTTGGGTGTACTTCTAAGCAGTAAATGTGAACTTTTCTATCTCCATTTTCTAAGCTAACTTGGAAGATGCCATTTTGTCCATCTCTGCATTTTTTAGCATGTCATGCAAAAATCAATAAAAGTAATAATGCAATGGGTTAGAGAGTTGCCCCAAATATAAGATGGTGGCTCCTTTTGCCTTTGAGTATATTGAAAAAAGTTAGGTTATCCTCAGAGCTGAGACCCCTAAACGGGTCCACCATTACATCTGCAAAAGCAACCTGAATGTGCACTTCACTTTTGGAGCTTTAAACATAACTATGCCAGGGAGTTTTAGAGGTGTTGAAAGACATTCAGGCTCCAAAGAAGGAGGCTCAAAACTAGACTGAGTGGGGAAACAAGTGCAGAGTTTCAGAAAGTTCTCAAAAAACTGGAAAGCAGTAAAAAAAATAAGGTCTCACACTATGTAATGTGTTGTGTTGATGAGCCCAAAAAGACTGCCTCCAAAACACCAACAGTATATGAAAACCAGTGGCTTCTGGGACTGGAGGCTGTGTGAGTATTTGACTGAAAAAAGAAATGAAGGACTGCATGTCATTCAAGCCATCACTCAGTTTAAAGCCTTAGAAACCACCAGAGAGTTTAGCACAGCTGCCACCGAGTTTAAAGCCAACTTCGGCTGATGCAGATCAACGCTGCGGCATAGTTGGCCATGTTTGCACCACAGCACAAGTCTCATCCAGCTCTTACCCTCAGACACCAGGGAGAACTTACAGTCTTTCCAGAACTATGTGCTCAATTTGAAAATCTTCACCAAGAGAAGCCAAGATTCTGTGCTCATACGGTCATTTTCCAGTAGCTAAATTTTGACAAAGGTAATTTTGTGCAATGAGCATAATTGTGTTACATTCAGGTCAGTATGGTATTTCATATGCTGGTAATGGTGATATTATGTCTGAAATTCCATCAGTTCATTATTTACAGCTGCTTCAAAGCTACTCAGAGCCACGGAGGTCTGCTCGAGCCAGTTCTAGCTGTGACAGGTTCTTTTCTCCATTGACAGCTGGGAACTGGTCGTCAGTCAACCACAGAACCAATATTTATAAAATTCCCTTAGCAATTAGTTACAATATTCACTACAGAAAAAAGTAACATGAATACTACAACATAACACTAATAATGTAGTTACTGCAGTGCTACTGCTAATATTGTTAGACTATAAACATGTAATTGCCCAACGCTGTTTATAGCATTTTCCTCATCCAAGCTCTTCAAGCAAACAATAAGCCCATGTAGAAATTAAGAGACGTTCAAGCACAGTTATACTGCAGTGTTAAAGTTATCCAATTCAGATTTTTCCTCCTATGTGGGACAAATCAGTAATGACCAGTGGACAAACATGTAAGCAGTAATTAAGGTGCACGGATTTGGACATTTTCCGATTTTAGGTTACATGGCTCATTCATATGTGTAAATAAATCAGATATGAATCATACGCATGCATTTGCAGCTGCCATCTGAATGGAGAGATTGGACTTTTTCTGCTGAAGTGACATGTCCTTGATGGTAGTGAGTGAGGTAGACACAGGTGGACAGGTTCTACCAAAAGTTCAGAAAACAACAGCTTGGATAATATGTTAGGTCATATCTTTCCCAACTTTAAGAGTAATGGTTCTGGTTTCTGTCGGAGCAGCAACATTTACTGAACCAACTGACAATACTGGTATAAATGTGCACATACATGGAGCTCAATGTGCTCATGGAAATAGGTCTGTGTACAACATTTCAGTGGCTCCTAGAATATTTCAATTCTTAGTTTTGATGGCAAGAATGTCAAGTAATCTGCACTCACCTATACAAATATTGCTTTCAAATTCACACCATATACTTTCCCTTCAGAGTTGGCTGTCTGTCCATTTACTATGACATTATTGTTTCTTCCTAGAGCGCCGGTCAAATCTGATTTTTGAATCTTTCCTGAAGCATAAATGGCATGTTTTTCATCTGATAGCCTCAAAGCTTTTATCCTCCACACCAGTCACCTGAATTTTTAAAATTGGTGATCACCATTTTCACAGAAGTTTGGTTCATTCATTCTACTTTGTAAAACTCTTGGTCTTCCTGGTCAAAAATGACTTATTTATTTATTTTTACAATAAATGTTTGTGTAAAGGTTTTTGTATATTTATGTCGGTTGCTTATATTAAGAATAAGGTAAAGACTTTTCTTCATAACTGAAAAAGGTGTTAAACAAAGCTTATTGATGATTTACGACTTTTTTGTCAATATGAGAGCAGTTAAAGCAGACTGGTCCACATTAGCCTCCGACCACTGAAATAATGTGGACAGAAATGAACTCAGGAGGAAGGTTATAGGATCACCAACAATGTCCCCAAAGTATGAAAGATGTAACTAATTAAACTCATAAAAGAAAAGTGATACATTTCACCTTTAGTACCTTCCTTTATTAACAGTTTTCAGTCAACTGGAAGACAGCCTGCTGTGTGGGGGCGACATGTTTTATTTAAAGAACTGGAATATATAAAAGTTGGATCATCACCACATATGTTTCTGCCATGCGTGTCAACTATCACACACAAAAAGTAAATCTCTAAGGAGCTAAGAAAAAGAACTGGTGATGACAATCAAGCGGGGAAAAACTATATCATTTCTAAAGAGAAAGACTGTAGAAAGAGGACACTGAGGATCACCATAACCCTTCTGAGGAGTTTGTGGTCAGCAGTCACTCTTAGAACAAGGAATGTAATTTTGCACGAGGTCAAAGACTGACACAGAGTACCTTCTAAACAACCAAAAGCCTCTCTCAGCCAGATAGAGGGATGATGTTCAGAGTTCCCTGTGAGAAGAATACTGAACAACAAGTGTGTTAAGTCACTGCTTTGAAAAAGGAAAGGAAAAAAGAGAAAAGAAAATAGATTCCCATCTGCAGTTTACTAAAGATTACATGGAAAAGAACAGATGGCTGAGTGGGGAAAAAAACTTGCTAAAGGATCAAAACAAAGCAGAACTTCTTGGTTCAGCTGAGAAGATTTATATGTGGAGAAAAGAAAATGCTGCATTCCAGTATTTGAACCCTTTATGAAAAATAAAAGATAGTTCCCACCACCAATTCTCTTGAGAAAGTGGGTTCACAGAATTTGGTGGCCACGAACACCAAGAGTTTTAAAAAGTAGAATAAATGAACCAAAATTCTGTGAAAAGGAGTGTGTTCTTTTTATATACATTTTTAGACTTGTAGCCTACAAAAACAAAAAAAAAAATCATGTATAGTCTATCATACCCACTATGGTATGAAGGCACAGACTACAATTCCGACAAGCTTTGGTTAAAAAAAGTATTCAACAGTTACAGGAAATTGTTAAATTCAAGCTGTTAATGGAGAAATGGGTCATGTGAAATATGGAGACCAAAGGTTTACATCATTATCAACTAAGAAAAAAAGTATTGTCTAATTTTCCCCAATAGATATCTGACACGGTAAACACTTTTCAGAGCAGACACGTTCAGCTCCAAATGTTGCCATGACGATGACTTGCAACTTTGCAGTTACTGAAAATGAAGAAAAGGTAGAGGTGTCTTAGTTGAAAATGAAGCTTCGCAAGTTCAGAAGCATCTCCACAACTAAAGCAGCACAAGAGTATTCTTTCTTTTTAAATTAAAATATCAGATTCAATTTTATTGAAATGAATATTTGATTACTTTTAGTAAATGTAGTCTAGCTCTCATGGCCTCCCATCCCTACTGTCAGAAAAAAAATACCAAAACAACTCTGGACTCCCATTATGTTGTCTTTGCAACAACTGCATATGGTTTCATGGCACTTTGAAACATCTCAGAAACTAGCTAAATGTGACACAATGTATGTGTATGAGTGAGTTTATTAATTACAGATGAGGCCTGTGGCCCCTGTGTGTGTGTGTGTGTGTGTGTGTATATATATATATATATATATATATATATA
>JAOWBL010001282.1:0-46653 GCA_028564865.1 Zenarchopterus dispar | reverse complement strand
TTCCACATAATAAAAAACTGTCAATCCAAAACCCTACCTCTAAGTAAAGGTAGCAGTCTGCACTTTAAACCCAAAGTCGTTGAATGCAGGTAACTTTAACATGGATTGGACAACAATTAATATTTGTTAGGGTCCAAATATGTCTGTTCCTGTATGTTTCTTATAACATATTGTTCTTTTTAACAGCAGGGGAAAAAAATGAGCCTAAACTACTAAATGTCACTGCTTGTTGTGACAACTCTGACTTAAAGCACCATTTACAGCCAGGGACTTTTTTCAAACACAGCACTTGCCTGTCCAATAATAAGTAGATAGATAAATAACTGGCTATTGTATAGTCAATACCCAAAAATTTCTTACCGGAGGACTTAGAGTGATCCTCACTGAGGCGATTCTAAATAAAATAGCTTAGCTGCTACACAAATTGTTTTCAAATATTGAAATAATTTTTACATACTAGTTATCTATACAAAAACCATTAAATGAATTGCACAATTAACACATTTTAGTCTAGGCCCATGCCCCACTAAAACACAGTAATGTATCATGTAGAGAATACCTTAGTATTTATGCGTTTTCTTGCATAGGTTTTCTTTTGTATTACGCAAAGGTATTTGTCGCAAGATGCACAATCTCACTGTAGTATCTTAAGCTTTCTCTACAACTTTATTAGCCCTATCCCAGTGTATGTTTCTCAGTTCTGTGAATATGAAAAAAAAACTAAATTTAAAGGGACTTTTTTCCTCTATCTTTCTCAAGCATTCACACAATATTCTGAAAAATCAGTTATAGTGAAACAATGTGGGGTGGGGGACCAGTTTCCCAAGGCCAGTGTAGTAATATGCAGGATTGAGATAGTGAGGTGATGGATCTTTAGGTATGGATGTTTCGTAATAACAAGCACATCATATTAATAATTGCCTGCCACAAGAACAACAAATCATCTAGCAGCACTTCATACATTCTGCCACTGAGCAGTGCAATAAGAAAAGCGGGTGAACTCATCAACTTGGAACAAAGCGAATGATTGAACAATTTTCCCTCTGGCACACTGCACTGTATTACATAAGCATATACATATACAAGCAAAACCTGCCACTTACCTTATCATCAATTATGACGAGATCCTTGGGCTCAGTGCGGTCAATCTTTAGGACTCTGTGTTTGGTCTGTGCATGATTGCTCCCTACTAAAAAATATCTCTGAAAAGAAAAACACAATCATGTATGTACTAAAGGACAAGATGAATTTGGTGCAGACACAACCCTGTGTATTAATGTTAAAAAAGCGCAGACAGAAGAAAAGCACATTCCTTGTAATGATTGATTACTTTAAAATGTAAAACTTTCTTGTAGATGGCATTCAGTTAAGACTTACTGTATATTTCCACTTGTATAAGAAAAACACAAAGACAATAATAATTCTAAAAAGGTCAATGCATATTTCTACAATGCAAATTCAAAAGTTTTTTTATGCCTTTATGATGCAGTAGGGAATATTTTTCTCTTTATATGAAGCAAATCAAAAGGGCCCAGCCAATCATAAGTCTACAAAATTATGAAGAAAATGTATTCAAGGTAAATATACAGCCTATAATCAGATATGTGTACATATGTACACCATGTATATTTGACCACAAGGCTTTCTTTAATATCTTCCTCAATGAGATTTGTATCCATCTTCCATGGCTCTTCCTTTCAAGTCATTATTTTGTCTTCATACTGGGCAGCAAAAATGGGCTAAGATTTGCAGCCCTGCAAAGAGTGTTAAATTGGAACATCATGTATCAGTACATTTTGCAACCATTAGTGTCATTTTGTCCTGTTCCACACCTCCCAGTCCCCTACAGAGCCTTCTTCTTTTTTGCAATAGCTACACACTCTGCCAATCCAGTGTCAAGTGAAATGGTGTGACAGAGACTCTGCAGAACATTATGGTAAATCAACTAATCAAGAATTATACTGATTTACTGTCTAGATGTTTCAATCAACTCTTTTGATTGCACCTTTCATTTCAATAATAGTTTTTGAAAGATGTTTTTTAAAATAGATTGCTTTACTTAATGAAAGATTGAAATGCATGAAGAAGAAAAGATGCACGACAACTTGTCTGAATCCAAAGTGTTTATATCGAACTGAAAAAGGTTGAAATAGGGATAAAGTCATATCAAATATAACTGTTCTGCATACCTAAAACTAACTTTTCCTGGCACTGTACTTTATCACAAGCAAGCTTTTGCTGCCATCCAGTGTTCGCTGAAATGTGTGAAATGTGATCATAATTCTGTCATAGCAGTTCCCCTTAGTTCTCCACGTTCATACATTTATATTTTTTTAATGATAATTCTTTTTACATGAAATCTAAAGATCGAGTGTGGCTTACACTGATGTGATTAGAAAACCCACGTAAAACATATAATTAAACCAAACGATGGCAGTCTACAGGGTGGTCACCCCAGTTAAGGCATGGAAGTTTAATTATCTGATGGTCAGTACAAACAGAGATCGGAGCTTTCTCCGGACACACTCTTCAATTTTCCAGTCACTTGGTGAAAACAAAAAAAAGATGGGGAAAAATATATTTTCTTCCCTTGCTTTCTTAATAGACCCCGTTTATCTACTGCAAGTAACAAGACTGAACAAACAAGAGATGTAATGTAAACAAAAGAAAGCTGAGTGGACATTCCGGGATATATGATGACGATATAAAGATCTTGTAAGACTTACAGCTCTGGTTTCATACAAAACCATCCTCTGGATCCCACTGATGACAGTCGCTGTCTGAGGCATTTTCCTCTGTTTTTTTCAATAAGTGTTGATGTAGACGAGACAACAAAAGGACTGCAAAGCGAATTCAAAAATAATATATGAATATGTAACATTACGCAAAACAAATAAGATGTTTTGATACTTATCTGGTCTTGTCTTAGCCTTCGGGGTAACCTAGCGTAATATACTTACCATTAATTCAGACAGTTAGCCGCATTGACTCCAGATCGCCGCCACATGTGATAATTCGCATACCCCCCAACAGTTAAACAACTATTTTGAGCACTTTGGCCGGCAGTTAAATAAAATATGTCTACGTCTATTTGGTTAGCATGCCGTAAGATGCAACATGAATTTGTTTTAGTCAGGTGACTGTCATGAACGACTTATCAGCTGATATGGTGGCTCCGCAGAGTCAAATTGCTCGACAGTATGAAAAAGCGATAAATAAATTGACTGTCTTTCAAATTTTCTTGTGTGTTTTTTCACTCTAGAATTTCTTTGGGTGTTTAAAAGTATTGAGTACTCAAGAAATAGACAACGTTCAAATTTTTATCTGTAAAGGTTAGTCATAGTATCAATTAGCTATGTGTTGCCGGTTTGCCCTCTGAAGTTTCTAAGTTGCTATGGGAACCATTTTCAGCCTGAGCTACAAACGCGGTAAAGACAGGTGAAAAATGACTCGAAATGATAGTAAGATCACTCTTTTTTAATAATAATAATAATAATAATACGTCCAGTTTCTGAACCTTGTGTCTATTATTTGCCAAATAACGTGGTTAAGAAAACTTTCAGTGTGTTTATAACTGTTCTTATTCTATAAGCTCAAATGGCTGCTTTAGCGGACAACCTAATAGAGGATGAAGCTGAGAGAGATGGCCTCCTTGCTAAACCCACTTGCTTCATAATAATTGGAAGTCCAGTAAGTTATATTTTTTACTAGTACTAATACAAACAGATTTCAGGATTTACCTTATGATTCCCACCACACAAGAGAGAACATCTGTTTAACATGTTCAGAGACAAGAGTCCATGCAGAAGAATCTCTTGAGCAGTGTTGGGAAGGCTGCTTTTGAGTAACTTCATCAAAATTATTTACAAAGTAATATGACTTTTTTGATTATTCTTGACTGTCAAAATGTTATCAATTCAGAGGATTGATATGCAACCAATAAAATTGTCTATACCAGGTTGTTGCTCTTCAGGAAATATCCCAGCTCTTTTCAGATACAAATGAATGGGTATACCCTGGATAGGTCATCCATCCATTACAGGGTCCACACACTGATAGGAGTCAAACCAGGAACCTTCTTGCTGTGAGGTAATAGCAAGAAGGTCACTGGTTTGCTACCCTACCCTACTGCCCTCAAAGCAACAAGTCAAGCCTCAAATGTTAAGCTTACATGCAATAATATAAATTAACACCTAAAATGGCTGTGTGCCCTGTGAATTCATTTTATGTGTCAGGCTCATATACAGAAAGACAGCAGCCCAAAGCAAATGACTAAATGACATGGCAATAGTTTTCAAAACTGAAAATATTTGTCCAAACAGTGATTGATATTAATATTTTACAGCAGTTCACCCATCAAAATACTGCTCCAGTTATAACTATTAAAACAAACTATTAAAACTATTAAAACAAACAAAGAAACAAACAAACATTACGTCAGTGAGATAAACTATTGCACGTGGACCATATTCAAACCATATTCAAACACTAGTGATGTTGCTTTCTAATGTTACCCATATCATGTGACCCATTTCCTCCATTTCCATTTGTTGGCAGGGTGTTGGTAAAACCACCTTGGCTAAAAGAATTTCAGACTCCTGGAAGTGTGTCCTAATCGATGGTATGTGCCTTTCTGTACTTTTAGTTTTTGTACTCATGAAGATTCATTCAGACGTTTCTGCTTGTACAATGTTTCAGATACTTATCTGCTCAACACACACATAATGAACGAAACTGCGGAAGGCATAGAGGTGAGTGATATATCCCACATCATTTCACAGAAAAGTGATTTATTTCCACGAGTTCGAACAAACGTGGGTAATTTACTTCCACAAGTTCGTCATTGCCATTATAACCTTTATGTTACATTGTTTGGTAATTTCAGCTCCTGGACATTTTATCTGAGGGGGAAAGCTTATCAGAAGATCTAGTGCTGCGACTAATTCTTGCCAGGATTAACTCACTTGATGTTGAACACTATGGTACATCATGAACTCAGTCCTTTTTTAAAAAAAAAAAGAAAAGAAAATCCTTCCTATCAAATGTTGTTTGTATTGTCTGATTAGAATGCATATAATGTAATAAAAGACCAAAATGCGTTCTGTGATCAGTGATGACAGCACAGCAATCACTGAAAAAGAATCAAAGCGGAAACTCTGCTAAGGTTTGATCATTTGCATCTTGTTCGCAGGTTACGTCCTGAGCTGCCTGCCATTTATATCAGAAAGTATGCAGATCCATGAGCAGATTGAGCTGATCAAAAATCTCAAATTAACACCTGACTTCATCATTAAGATAACGGTTTTTCCCACATTTTCTTCTTAGAGTTTCCTATCATTTTATAGTTTATTAAGCCAGTACTGCCTTTCATTTTTAACTTGATATTTCATGTCAAGATAAAGATTTCTCACTGTGTGATGAGTTTAATTCTAAACTGAATGCTCTTTTCCTCCACCAGTGTGCTGACGGGGATCTTATCCAAAGGTTGTCAGGTCTGAAGCAAAATCCAATGACGGGGCAATATTACACCAGGGATCAGTTGAAAAATCCTAACAGTAAGAAGGAGAACGACATGGATCAAGAGATGGACAGTGACAAGGAAGAGGTATTACATAAAACAACTCATCACTCAAAGGCCACAATGCCTGTTTCCCCTTCTCTTTTTGCTATTGCTTTAGAAAATCCTCATTCTCCGCCTGTTGTTCTATTCACCCTGGTTTTCTGCCCACATGAACCACTTCAAAGTAAATTAAACATTGGCTTTTTAACCACAGGATGTGATACTGCACGACTGTAGTAATGTGATACATTTGAATTGTGCTATAATTTGAGATAGTGGATCACTCAAAAAAATAAAATAAAATCAGCTTTCCAACAGTCTCCAAACACAATGTTAATTTTGCAATTGCATCACTCTGACTTCTTGCATTGAATTTAGTCTTACAGTCTTGTCCTTAGTTGTTAAAATATATAGATTATGTTAAAGCTATTTTCTGTAACAATACCAGTTCTGACCACATGGGGCAGCATATCACAAGAAAGTTGATGTTTTATCCCATGGTGTAAGACACAACAAAGAGTATTTTTATTTGGGTTTTGCATATTAAAGTAGACTCTTTTTACTGTTGTTATCTTTATGTTTTTCAAGTCAGGAACTCTTCACACAACACTGAACTTTAAACCCTTAGTTAGTAAGCTCAATTGTTTCATTTTACTTGTAGAGTGAGGAGGAGGAACTCACAGCGGATATTATTGACCAGTTGGTATGGACACCAGAGAGTCTACTGGAAAACTTACGTAATAAAATCAGCTTGTACAAGAGTAACGCGATCCCACCCTTAAAGGTGAGTTATCCAGGAATTCATTCATTCCTGGTTCAAAGCAAACATAGTCTCATGCTGGTGTTAATTTTGTAAACAGAAACGTTTCAAACATAATGAAAAAGAGTCACTGTTTTACACAGTACTGCCGAATTTTTTTTAAAAAAGGATAATCCTCCTAAAGTTTGTCGTCTTTGGATCTGGTGTTTTTATTGACTTGTATTTTTGAGAGCCTGCGGCATACATATAAAACATAAGGGAAGCTAAATATGCAAGATTACGACTCACAAGGCAAGTTCAAGGAGTTTCATATTTTTTAGTGACAATGTTTGTCATTGAAAATCTTCTGACTAAAGTCAGTACAACTTTTTAATATATGAAATTGAAGTGATGAAATGTCCAAAAGTCATAAAAGTAATCAAATATTACTCCAAATTAAGCCGACACCTACATTTTACCATGATGAAAAATGTGTTTTATTTTTAAAGTTGACACAATAAAGCAAGATGAGACCATTTGACACTGTGACAGAGGAATTTAATTTGTCAGAGAAAAAAATGATCATTTCTGTTGCTTAATTATCCATGGAAAAATATTGTCTTAATCAAGATGTCATTATCACATTGTCAGAGATTTTACCGCCAATGAACAGATGGACCTCCAGATTATCAGAGATGGATCAAAAATAAGCAAATGAAATAAACCACAGCTGTTTGTTGGTATAAAAAAAATTATTTGAACAATTAAGTTGAAAGTAAATTTACATTGTTTTCAGGAATATGAAACAGACCACAACGCACTCTACCTGCTGGAGTTGGATGGGAACAGTGAACCTGAAGACCTACATTTGGTAAGAACAAAAACAATAAAATGAGTGTCAGTTGTCAAGTATTATGTAAGCATAGCAAGTCTTTATTTACAGGTTATGTTAGTCTAGTACTGTCTTAAACAACAGACAGCATTTCTTTCTACATACATATTACATGTGCTTATCTCCACAAATGTATACAGGCTGACCTGTTCTGTGGACTTATTTTAATGTTGTTTCTACTTTTGGTTCTAGATTGTGACGGCCCGTCTTGAATCTATGCCTGTAAAGTACGTCTCTGTTCCAGTGCTCCTCCAACACAGTGATGACAGGGAAGTGCCAGAGGGCCTCAGCGGGGTCTGGCAACTTAATATTTTATTTCAAAACAAAATCATATATGTAAATGTGTCAAAAAAGTCTTTAATACAAACAGTTCTTGAATTATAAACACGCTGTTTATTTCCTGGTTAAATCGAAACTAAAATAAAAACTTTCACTTCAGTTAGAATCACTTTAACCAGGAGTCCATCTTTTCTCCAGACTGACCTTTTGAGAGTCATGGCTTCCGACTCGACAGTGGCCCCTGGCTTTCGATGGCGATGGAGCCGCTGGGGCCAAAGCTGTCCTGTTGCTCTGAAGGAGGGGAGGGTCATTCCTGGCAAGCCTGAGTTTTCTGTGGGGTGAGTGCCTTTTGGTATGCGATTTCCTGAGAAACACCTTTCCATTGCTAATCGATAAAAACGCCCTCTCAAAATCTCATCTCAACCACTTTACAGCTTCCAGGATAAACTGTACATCCTTTCATCTCAGGAAAGGTATAAGAAGTTTGTCACAAACCCCAGGAAGTACTTACTCCCTCCAATGCCCAGGCGTCCTTGCAGAGTTTCCATCATTGGGCACACTCAGACTGGGAAGACCAGCCTATGCAAGCTTGTTGCTCAGCACTATGACGCAGTGGTACTTGACATTGAGGAGCTGTTGAACCCAGCTCTGGCCAAGGCTGAAGAGGAAAAACTTAACAAAATTAAAAAGGAGACAACAGAGGCTGCTATTGAGAAAATCAAAATGGAGAGGGAAATGGATGATGAAGAAAGTTTGGGCAAGTTGAGCTTTATTGACAATTTATACCCACAATAGTATCTTAACTGTAAAAGCAACTGCATTGTGCTGTAGTAGTCTTCCAGAATGTTAGATTATTGTGACCATTATGTGCACAAAAAAATGTAAGCATTGTAAATGGTAGTTTGAGGTGAATGGGCTGCAAATACTGAATGCATGTATACTCGGATCAAACATTATCTGCTGTTTTCAGTGACAGAGGATGATCCAGAGGTGCAGGCAATGGTGCTTAGTGCCATTGAGGAAGCCAAGCAGTCACAAGTATCTCCCTTTGACATATATGGTGAGATGGTGAAGAAAAATTCAAGGAGGGTATGTTAAATCTATGAAACATTACAACTAAATTAGCCTGTTTGCAAATGATTTAGAAAACTCACTTATGTTATATGTACCTTTATTTGAAACACTTTTTTAAGCATACAGAATGTATTTTTGAGAAACCATCAACTGTAAGCGGATCTTGCTACTTGAAGTACTTCAGCAAAATCACACTTAAATACCAACATGGAAAACAAAGATGTTTGTGACATTACCTCACACTCATGATATATGTTACAGCAATGTCACTGTGATTCAATGTTAAGTCAAATAAAGGAGTACTTGTAACAGATTTCATGTAACAGATTGAAGGAATGGACTCAGATAATGCGGAGGGTTCAAGTTGGGTGCTCGACAACTTTCCCAACACATATTCCCAAATGGAGTCAATAGAGCTTGTTAAAGTCCTGCCGGAAATGATCTTCTATCTCAAAGGCCCTCATGAACGGGGTATGGCTTCATTTTTACATGTGTGTTTTTAGATTTTAAAATTTCCTTTAGTGTTCATAGCCAATAGTTTAGAATAGCTTGCATTAAAGTGACTCAAATGAACGAAAGGAACTTATTCTTATTTTAGCTGGAGTGGGTTCCCCTATACACCTGGGGGTGAAGTAGTTTTTATAAAGCTAAGATTTAAAGGGTGTATTATGGGCTGTACTCACCACTGAAGTTGGGGGGTCAGCACAGGAGAGAAGGTTGCGGCAACACAAATTGTGTCCATGCAAGGCACCAGTTGCTAGACCACCAAAAAGCTTCCAGTTTATGTTTTTTTTTTTTAGTTGTGGAGGTGGACACAGGCTGTATCTTTCTGTCACTAGAAGTATTGCTGAGGAGACATCCCACACTCTAAAGAGAAAAGCACAGAGACTCACAAACTGTTCATGATTTGGAGCTGTTTGGGCAAATGGTCACATTAAAAGAACATTTTATTGTGAAAGTAGAATAAGATCGTCTTTCTTCCAGGTTTTTAAACAGAATTGATGTTGTTGGAGATTTCTGTACACACAAAAGCTTTCCCCTTTATGTAACAATATGTCTTTAAACTTGTACATCTCAGGAAAGTGGGACATCACTAAAACCAGATCCCCCCTCACTGTCTTTGTGCTCTGTCAGATCATCTGTAATTGGATATGTAAAGCTCATGAAAATATTCAAATATTACTCCAAAATTAAGCTCCAAAATTGCCTACATTTGACCATGATAAAAAATGTGTTTTACTTTTACTTTTAAGTTGACACAATAAAGCATGGGACAGTTTGACACTGTGACAGAGGAATATAATTTTTCAGAGAAGAAATAATCATTTCTGTTGCTCAGTTATCGGTGGGAAAATATTGTCTTTAATCAAGACACAGTAGATTGGTGAATGGGGTGAGGATTTGCATTGTAGCGCCATCAAGGATAAGGATAAAACCTGCAATTCAAATCTGTTGTCAGTGTACATAAGTTTAATAGCAGTCATAAATTAAAGTTAAGACAAAAAACAGTAGAAGCCTAATAAGCCCTCTCTTTTCTCTCTATGTAGCTGAAACTGTGGCACAGCAGAATAAGTTGGAAAATGGGAGTTCAGACAGCCCTGAGTTGAGTGACTCTAAGCTTCAAAACCAACAGTCTGATGAGGAATGGAAGAAAATAGAATGTCTTTCAAGTGTCCCCGCCTTTACTCTGGAAACTCACCAAAAAAACCTTGAGGCCTTGCTGCAAGAACTACTCGAACAGATGGAGAGTGAGTGTTTCATCGATCAAAACCATCAATTTTAATTTTAATTCTTCTTTATGCTATTTGAAGATGCTTAATCTATCACATTAGAAAATGAGACAAAAGATTATTTTATGTACTGCATGTATTTTGCACTGACTGCTATTATCTCTGTTACTGTTTCAATAAACCAGTTGCAAAGTATTTTGTTTAAACAGTAGGACAAGTGAGAATTTTTGAAAAGGAAATAACGTTTAATGCTTTTTTCAATCTTTATCAATTTATGTCATAGTGCGTACTGAAAACTAGAGAGAAAAGTTGTTTAAAAAGATTATGCTACTAGGAGAATTTCTCGGATTCCATGCTTGCTTGAAGAAATGTCAATCTTCTCTTTGCTTTACATGCTGGATCTTCAGAACCCTTCCAGCATATGTCCTATGAGCTGTCTGACCTGGACCTGGAGGAGGAGGAAGAGGATATGAAGGCCCTAAGGGAATTTGAGGCCTTAGAGGAAGATAGCAGTGAGGAAAATGATGAAGAGGATGAAGATAATGTTTGTATATTTAGATGTCTTTTTACTTTAAAGTAACACTATAATCCAACTTACAACTGAAAAGAGTAAAGATGTATGTTTTAATGTTTTGTTAATAAATACTGGCAAGATTAAGAAACCTCAAGCCGCATGTATTGCCTATTAATGAATGCAGGAGGATGTCCCTTCCAAAAGACCGCTAGGAGAGACCAAGCATTTCTGCCCCGTTGTCTTAAAAAACCACAATGTCCTATGGCCATGCACTGACGAAATTGTCGCCAAGTACCGTGACAGGATCTACTACTTCTCTAGCCAGGAAGCCAAAGAGTCCTTCCTTCAGAACCCTTCACTGTTTGTTGCACAGACTGAGCCTCTCAAGGTACAAGCTGACATAAGGAGGGAGAGTAATCATCCATCCAGTGGTTACATAATCACTAATTTCCTTACATGCTCCTATTCTTCCTTTAAAGCCTCCCGCCTTGCGAATCTTTATGCTGGGCCCCAGGGGATCTGGCAAGACAACTAATGGCAAATGGCTCGCTCAGAAACTTGGACTCTTTCACATACACTTCAAGGAGCAATTGCAAATGATGCTCATGGCCAAGACAAAGAAAAAAGTACCTTTAACTGAGGATCTAGTCTCTCTAGAAGATGATCTTGGTGACTTGGAGGCCCGAATTAAGGAAGCCAGGGGGGAAGACGAGACGGAAGAAGAGAAGGTCTCAGAGGTTGGCTTCAGTAATATTTTTTCTTTGCACAATTTCCAGCCTTATGTTACTTCAACTTGGTTTTCGGAAAGATTTTCCTTCTAACTTTTCGAAGCTCACATGTTCTTAGATATTGACTTTTTTGTGGATTTTTTTCCTGTATGTCTACAGCCGGAAGTGGAACTGACTGAAGACGAAATAACCATCAAAGGTTATCTGACTGAAGGACTTCCAGTGACTCCACAGATTCTGGAAAAATTTCTCGCACCTTACTGGAACCAGGAACCGTACAGGTAGCTATAAGCAAACACTTCCTGCCTTAGCTTGTACCTTTGTAGACTTGACCTTTGACTTTTTGACTTTGACAGATTAGATTTAAAATTATATTAGAAGGTCTATTTAACAACTGAAGCCAATTTTCTTTGCTTTGGACATAAACAGTGAGAAATAACTAGCCTAGGTATGTTCAAAATGAAATAAAGTTCATCAAGTACAACCTCTGAACCACACTAAACTGACACAGCAAGTTTTGTTCTTTAATTCTCATATAGAGATCCATCAATTCAAACGTATCCAAATCTCACTTTGGTCGTTTGATTTCCAGGCTCCTTGCCAGTCAGCTGGTCACAGGCAGTAGTGGAATGTTTAACAGTAACATGTACAAAATCAGCATGAACCTCTGTAAATCTCTTCTCCTTCATATCTATTTGTTTCAGTTATTAAAACGTTTCCAGATCACACCACGGTAATCTGGACACTTTAGAGACATTTTGATTTGTAATAATCTACATACATTTCATGTCTCTTCCTTTGAATACATGTGCAGTAAAACTGTGTATTTCAGTTTTTGTTAACGTCTGGAAATAAGAGGAAGTTTTTATATTAATATCCTCTGCTTTGTACTGTAGGTCCACCGGCTTCGTTTTGGAGGGCTTTCCTTGGGATCCCGAAGAAGTAAATTACATATCGCAACAACACCTTTTCCCTGATATTGTTGTCAACCTGGAAGTGGATGTTGTAACTATTCAGGACCGTTTAATGCCGTCCTGCCTTGAGAAGTGGCGTGAGCTCTACAACTCCCGCGAAGCAAGGCTGAAACTCCTTCTTGATCTGAACAGGGAAAAACGAGTAAGAAAAGGACAACTCGATTATAGTTTGAATGTTCTTTGTAATTTTTCTTCCACTGTTGTTTAGTGCATCTGACACACTTATTTTTGATATAGGAGGAGAGCATCTCGAAGAGAAGGGCTGAACTCATGGCAGAGAAAGGTCTTGATGAGGAAAAAATAAAGGTAAGTTGACTCATCATGACTTTTTCACCCCATCTGCAGCGCTGATCATTGTCATTATTTGCTAACCAGATTAGGGAGGGAAGTGAAGAGGACTCAGAGGAAGAAATTGAGGAGTCAGAAGATGATATGGAGGCAAAGCTGGAGGAGGAATTTCCTGTAGAAGACTATAGCGAGTTTGAGAGCATGGAGACAGAGACTGAAGCTGCTCAGAGGATAGAAATGAAATTAGAAGAGCAGTTTTCAGCAGATGAAGCGAACCTTCAAGTTCTGATGGTACAGAAGCACAAATCCATTAACACACTTACTAGTAACACAGATATAACATGTATCACACCTTACTCCTTTTTCCTCATTGTTCAAATTTAAGCTACTGGCTGTGATGCTCTTCTGTATTCCTCACACTCATTTGGGTCGATATTGTGCTGTTCTATTATCAGGAAGTCCTGAGTGAAAATAATATACCCAAAGTGGAAATTGATGCATCTACCAAGGTCCAGATTGTTCAGGTTCAGCTGCTCAGTAAAATCCAGCCCCTGCTGACCAACAGGGAATCCCTCTTCCAACAACCCCAATCCATCTCATTCAACCTGGCTCAGAAGCTGCTGCTCTCCAGCTACAAGTTCCATGGTGCCTTTGGCTGCTGGGACCCTGTTCAGGTAGGTGTGATTTAATAATGGTAACTGTTTTTCTGAACATTTTTGAAAATATTGAAATAGCATAATGTATTTCTTTCTCATCCATACATAACCCTCATCTACAGCTATACAAAAACATAGGCCAGATTCAGCCTCTGCTGTGGCCTCTCAACAAAGCATATCCTGTCCTCCTCAATCGATATATCTACTTCTTTGCATCCAAGGAGAACTGCCAGACTTTTATGCAAAACCCATTAAAATACCTTCGGCAGCCGAAGCCCATTGCTGCACTCCGGATCAGAATAGCAATCATTGGTCCTCCTAAGTCTGGTAAAACCACTGGTAAGACACAAAACCACTGAAAATGATGCAAGATGACCCTTTCCATCATTTACAGCTTTAATGTTTTTGTTCTCCACTTATATTTATAGTTGCACAGACACTTGCTGACAAATATGGCATAGCTCGAATTTCCGTTGGTAATGCTATGCGTATGGTGCTCCGTAATCAGAAGAACACTGTCCTGGCTGTCCAGATGAAAAGGTATCTGACTGAGGGCCTTATTGTGCCTGATGAACTGGCCATTCAGTGTCTGGAGGTGGCACTCATGAGCTCAGACTGCAACACTCGAGGGTAAGAAAAGAAGTTGCTACTTTTATATGTTCATAGTAATTGTGACCTAAGGCTGCTATAACATCTTCTTTCTAAAGTCAGACTAATACATTTTGGTATTTCAGTGAGATGATGCTATAGTCTTATAATAGTCAAGAAACCTGTGCATTCTTTATTCTTTATTGTGTGTACTTGAATGAGTACATGAAGATATTCCTACTGGTGTTCCAGGTATGTTATAGATGGCTTTCCAATGACCCTTAAGCAGGCCGAGCTTATGGTATCTCGAAGAACGATTCCAACAATAATAGCGGAAATTCAGCTGGACTCAGTGGAAGTGCTGAGAAAATACCTTGTAGATAAGAGGAAGTCCAACAAGTCAGAAAACAAATTACTAGCACACTATTTTTCTTGAAATATAAACACTAGAAATCACAAAACAACCCTCTCTTCATCATTGTAGGCCTCACCTAATTCGTGGCAGCCCTGAGATCCTCGAGCTTCGTAATTCATATTACAGGGAGGAGGTGGTGCACATAAGGTATTACTTCCAGCGACAATGTCAGAACTGGATTGTCCTTGATGGCTTAAAGAACAAATGGTGGCTCTGGAGTAGCCTTATAAAGGAAGCCACCAACAGCATGAAATATATCTACAGTTACTTGGAGGACAAGCAAAAGGGTATGTGCTAAAAAGAGCATACATCAGTGTGCACATGGAGTGTGCAGGTAGCAATTATGACCACTGTGAAAATAAAACAAATTGCTGCTATTCACTGAGTCGACATTTTACATTTGCAACTGTCTGACCCACACACACATGTATTTAACAGGCAAAGCAGTATGTATCAAGAAGCTGTGCATCACACCCAAAGAGGTGGAGCATCGCCTGGGAGAGTTTGGTCACTACTGTCCTGTCTGCCTGGCTCTGCATTACCACCTGATGGACTGCTCAGAAAGTACTGATTTTACAAACGTAGCTGATTACAGAGGACACTATTACAGGTTGTGTAGTGAAGACCATCTGGAGGTCAGTGTCATGGACGTTTACAAAGAAATAAGTGATAAAATGCCAAACTGAATCTATTCTAAAAGTCGATTAAGCCAATTTTGACCGATTAACATTTTCACTGTCCTCTCCACAACAGACACTCCTTTCAACTCCTGATCAGTTTCTGGCACCTGAATGTCCGCACACCCTTCCACCACCTCACCTGCTCCCAAAAAAACTGACTGAGAGTCAGGTGAAGAACATGTTCCCAAAGCAGGCTGAGATGAAGGGCTTCTGTCCTGTTTCTTACCTGGATGGAAAGCAGAGGTACTAAATCGGCATATTTCAATATATTGACACTAACTTTATTAGTGTCTGTTTGCTGTGAGAAAACTTATGTTTTCAATGGCACAAAATGTGCAAAGAGAATTCAAAATACCTTCTTACTGTCTGTGTCATACCATCTGTTATTATTTCTGAGAGGCTTGTCTACCCACAGATATGAGGCTCTGGTTCAGGGAAGGATGGAATATGCTGTGGAATACAAAGATCAGATCTACTTTCTTGAGTCAAAGCAGAAACAGGACAGGTTTTTGAGGTTATTGCTTTATTTATTTTGGAATATGAGTGGCTTTATCAAGTTTTCTCCTCATGTCATATGAAAAGGTGTGGTCTATTCCCTTAAACTTTGGGTACACACATTGTTCATTAAGGACTCCTGAAACCTACTGGGACCAAAAACTGCCCAATAAGATCCCTCCTCTTTGTCAGTCTGTGTCCCTCACCTCCCTTCCAACACTGGGCTACCTGGAACAGGTTAGACACTGAGACACGCCCACCTTACAATTATAATTTGCAGTACATCCTTTCTGATGGTCTCCCTGTGATACTGGGTTTAACCTTTATGTCTTTTAGGGAGTGGCAGTAGCAGTGATCAAGGCCTTGACAGCTGCTGGGTGTTTCAAACCAAAGTGTCCTTTTCTGAGTGCAGAAAGATCAGCTCTCCTCTATGTGGCCTTCTACTTGAAAGGTAAGTCACAGTTCTTCAGATAAAAAAAACACATACACACAAAAACACATAATCTATCATTTTAATCAATTAGAATAAAAGCATGACTTTTCAGTTTTGTTTTTTGTGTTTTAACAACTCATTTCATTGACTCCATGTTTTTTTGTTCTGATTCCTTTTAGCTTTCAACCACAAGAGCACAGACTACGCTCGCCAGAAGTACAAAAAGAAGCTTGCTTTGTTTGAAGAGAACTGTGCGCTCATTCCCTACCTGAGCTCAGAAATGAGAGGGAACTTCAAACTTCCCAGTGAACGTCCGTTTGATTTTGAGTTCAAACTGAAAAAATTCCTGGAACTGAGAGTCACAAATCCCAGTGCTTTTCTGTAACTGTACATGTTTTGCTCTTTGGTGTACAGCCTGTCGCCATATTATATAAGATGAGCAAAATAACAAATATATTACAATACAATATAGATATTATAAAAGTGTTCCATTTGGCAGTTCTGTTAAATCTACAATAAAGCATTAAGAAATCTAAAAGTATGTTTTATCTTGATCATTTTTTATCTATCCATCCATGTCACCATCCTTTTTCCTGTTCAGGCTCACTGGGGTCTGCTGGAGCCTATCTCTGCACTTTTCAGACTATAAACAGAAGTATGTCCCGGACAGGTCACCTGTCCATCACAGGACTATGAATTGATGAAAAATGGATCATTGTTTTAACTTTACTAAATGTAGCTTGGGTATACATTAAATTATAGTCAAGATTACTGCATTTAGAAGCAATAATCTGCCTCTAATTCTGCATATACAAGCAGATTATTGCAGGGAAAATTTTAATGTGCACCATAATATACAGTATCTGTGTGAGAGAGATTGCTGGATGTGGTAAACAAAGATTACACACTTGGTTGATGCATGTGATGTTATACAGTGACTTACTTGGTGGTTGGCACTGCTGCATCGCAGCAAGAAGGTTCCTGATTCAAACCTGATATTTTCTCCCACTATCTATGAATTATAACTATACTGAGTTGATTGGTGATTCTAAATTACCTATAGGATTGTGGTATGGTGATGCACTGGCAACCCATCTGGTATACTCCTCCCTTTTGCATGAAGAGAAGTAGGATAGGCTCCAGCAGATCCTAGTATGTGGGTAAAGATGATGGATGCTTGGTGTGATAAAGGACGATGCAGAGGGCAGATTAATATAGAAACCTGTAAAAGGGAAAGAATGAGAATTATTTATTAGAAAACTGACACAATAAATAATTTCTAAACCAAAAATAAAAGGATGCTTTTGATATGCGGATATGACTGGACACCAAGTCACTCAACTACAAATACGGAGATGAGATTCATATGTAATATAAATCATCCATTACATGTTGATAGATCAAGGCCACAGTATGAACTAAGGAAATGAATTAACGCCCATCGAAAGCAGAAAGTATGCAGTTGTCTGTCTCGTCTATTTATTTTTTAACTTAATCAATTCATTTCTTCATAATCATTAAAGTAAGTTCGTTACATCCAGTTACATCACTCAAGAGAGTAAGAGCAAAAAGTGAATGGTTGCTGAGGTATCTCGTTTATTCACGCGAGAGGTTTAAGGAAGTAGCGCGAATTCGGTACCGGGTCTGGTGGTCTATGTTTATAAGCGACTACCATACACACACACACACACACACACACTTGAAGGTAACTACTCACACTGCAACTCACCATCATAAGAGTCCTTAACTTGGCTTACGACGACGTGAAGTTAACCAAAACACACTTGGCTGTTGTTTGAACTCATGATTATTAACTTTTTGTTTACGTAGCGTTAGTTAGCTAGCTAAGCTACGGACATGATTTGTTAACGTTATAGCTGTTCGCGGGCCTAACGTTTAGAATTAGATTATAGCAACGGTGTTAACTGATGTACAGTAAGTACATAGGTTTGTTGTGGTTTATGGCCGGTAATATGAGAGACCATGACTGGTCAGGGGGCTATTAGATTTCAATACAATGTCAGGCTTTAGACTCGCTGTTACCGACCATAGTGTAACTTTGCTTTCAGTTTCGTTTCGACCCCAAAAGTGAGGTTGGAGGGTGTCCAAGATGTCTAAACGGCGAAGCACGCCGACCAATGAAACCTCAAATAAACGGAAGAGATCCGAACCGGAGGTTGAAGAGAACGGGAACAATTCTTATGATAATGATCAAGAAGGCACTTCCCTGTCAGAAGGAGCCAATGGTGACCTGGTATGTAATGTCACGCTGGATCAGTTTTTGCTTTATATTTTATTTTAGCATATTCTTAGAGAATGTTGTATATTTTTTTTATCACAGTCAGTTATTCATTGCAGTCATTGCACCACTTGTGTTCAGTTACAGAGTTCTGGTGAGGTGGTTAGTGATGCAGGGATTCTGGAAAGCATCACACTGAAGAACTTTATGTGCCACTCAAACCTCGGTCCTTTTGCTTTTGGTTCTAATGTCAACTTTGTTGTTGGTAACAATGGAAGTAAGTGACCACCCTGTCAGGAATATTCTAGACAATACCTCATAGCAACAATTATGCAAGTGCGTGCAACAGTTTGCATAATAATACAGATGTCAAATAGGTTACTGCTCATCGTGCTCATCGAAAGAGTCCTCAAACAACTTTTCTCTTGTTTGAGCTTCAGTGTTCAATGTTCAACATATTCAGCTATGTTATCGCTAACATTTGACTTATCTTTAAATGTCCATCTTTTACTGATTTATACTTTATCAGGTCTGTGGTTTTAACTTGAGTAGCTGCATTTATGATTAATGAAGAAATTAACATTGCATAGTACAGATTCGCTACTGTCAGTAAATGTTGTTTAATAACACTGGTTAATACTATTCTTTTGGCCATAAACCATTGTTTCTGACAATATCTGAAATACTGTTGTTTTTTTTTTTTACTTTTTCTAACAGGTGGAAAGAGTGCCATTCTGACAGCTCTTATAGTTGCTTTAGGCGGGAATGCTCAGGCCACGAACAGAGGTTCATCGCTCAAGGGGTTTGTGAAAGAAGGGGAAAGGTGAACAATTTACATCATGTGATGTTCAGTCTTTTTTGTCATTTTGTATCTGAGGCAGGGTTTATTATCAAGGCTCATGAAAAGCTTCTTTGTTTGTGTTAGAAACAAGACATTCCTTTTTGTAATAGGAAGAGTACATCTCATTAAAAAAGTAGAATATTATGATGTCTTTTGGTTCAGTTGACTTGGTAGATTGAAAATATATTTATTTCTCCAGTTCTGCTGATGTTTCAATCACCCTGCACAACAAAGGAAGAGATGCTTACAAACCAGACGTCTATGGTCCAGCCATCATTATAGACCTGAGAATAACACGAGATGGACTGAGAACCTATAAACTTAGAAGCAAATCAGGTAAAAACCCCAAACATGTACGTATTACTTATAGTTTGGTAGACCTACTGTATATGTACCCACAGCTTGGTTTGTTTATTTGCTGTACATTTTTTGTTTCTTTTTTTTTTTCAAGTATGTTTTATTCAATATATCTGCAAGACAAAAATGTTTATAGGTTTCCCTTTTTGTCCTCTTATAGGCCATATAATTTCATCCAAAAAGGAGGAGCTCACTTCCATCCTGGACAATTTTAATATTCAGGTAAGGGGCGTGTGGGTCACATTCAATACAATTAAAGATCACTTTTGTGTTCTTTTAACATGAAAAAAAAAATCACAATGCACCACTTGAATAGGCATGGTCATTCAACTCAGGTTGGATGAAAAATATCAGAGTTAGACTTGCTGGCACAGAATCCGCCTGTGTTACTGAAATGATCCTGAATATCTTTTTTCTTCCAAAGATCAACAATCCAGTATCAGTTCTCACCCAAGAGATGAGCAAATACTTCCTACACTCAAAAGGAGAGGGAGACAAGTATAAGGTGTGTATATACTTACTGTGTATTTAAGCATGCATGTTAAATTCACAGCTGTGCAGCTGTGCATGTCACCATATTGGAGTGTAACTGCATGTCATTTCATGATGGGCAGTCTATAGGATGCTTTGATGAATCATACTCATTTCTTTGCTGTTTCTACTTGTTCTCCAGTCTTAATGCAGTAGGTATAAACTATTCAGATTTGAATAATATATTTTGACATCTTTTTAGCATTGCAGCCCAGACTTTGTTAGGTTTAGTCCAGATTTGCTGGAGTGCTGCAGAGAGGTGGACATTTTGGATTTAGAGTGTAATAGATTACCATAAATATGCCAATATTCTTCTGAGGAATTTGCTGTCCTAACTTTTCATCCCGGACTAAAGTAATCTAAGACTGTCATTTTGTCTAATACCTGAGTTAATAACCAAATACCAAAACTAAGGTCACTACCAGCTCTATATTTGATACTTTTTTTGTTTCCCTCTAGAATAATTCTGTGCTAGCTTGCTTCCAAGCTTAACATGCTTCTCTAACTGATATTGAAGAGTTGTTGCCACAAATGTAAGACCCTTCATTTTGTTGGAATGAATGTTTATCCTTTGTTTTGTCAAGTTGTAGAAGTTTTTCCTTGCAGTTTTTTATGAAAGCTACTCAACTGGAGCAGATGAGAGAAGATTTCATTTACATCGAAACCACCAAGCATGTCACAGAAAATAAAGTTAAGCAACACCGTGAGGTAAAGATTTGTTTCACTTTCAAGGTTACATTTAACTGTATTGCTGCAGGGTGATAATAATAATTACCTCGTGATATAATACGTACGCTTTTCGATATGACAGCCTTAAACATCGTTTTTGTTTTAAATCATGTTTTATTTGAACATGCATGTGTATGGTACTCTTATAGTGTTTGAAAGACTTGAAGAGGAATTACTTGGAGAAAGAGGACCGTTACAAGAGCCTGGCATCGCTTGATGAAATGCACACCAAACTGGAGGAATTACAGAAACAAATGGCTTGGGCTTTGGTGAGATTATTAACTACAATGCAGGGTTGTTGAGAATTTTACAGCGTGTAATAGTTCACACTGTCTTGTTTAGATGGTAACAGAATATTGGGTGGATAAAACCCCAACATTTGTCAACATTTTCAGAGTAAAATGTTCTTGCAAGGCAAATGTTGTATAAACTGAAACTGGAATCTTTTGGCAACAATGAAGTTTTTCATGTCGTCTTGCACTTGCACACTCAGACCTTGCTTAACCTGCGAGAAGCACAACAACAACAACGGTGGACCTTTGTGTCATGTTTGTGCTTTTGCATCTTTTTAATTTTTTTGTTTTTGTTTTTTGATCTGTTGAAGCAAAACATGTTTCTGGTAGAGCATTTATTCTGTCAGCAAAAGACACATAGGTGACATGCACCAGATAATCAGTACAAGTGGAGGGTTACTAAAAGACGCTTCTGGTTAAGAGCTGGGCGGACAAGCCGCCCACTAGACGCCTGACATGTGCACTACATAATTTCTGGTTTCGTTTGCTGCAAGATATTTCATTCCCCTGTTGTGTAAATCCCTTTTTTTTCTTTCATTTCTTTTTTTCAAATAGGCAAAGTAAAAACTTCTGCATTTTGCATGGAAATGTTGTAGTGTAAACAGGGCCTAATTTCCCCAGATGGATTTATAGAGTAACTAAATAAAAAATGATTGGAAATGTATTTTTTGAGTTAACTGAGGTGAATGTTGCAGGTGGCTGAGATGGAGAAAGCTTTGGAGCCAGTGAAGGAAAAACTGGAGGCAGACAGGCGGTCCACACAGAAATATGATGAGAAAGTAGATGAATGGAAGGTATGTATCTTGTAAATTATGTTCTATTTTAATGTGTGTTTTTAATATAGTAACAGCTAATTAAATATCTCCTACCTCTGTAGGGCAGCTCTTAACCCAGTGTGGTTTTTGTCTCCACAGATCTATTGTCTTTGCAAGTCATTACAACTTTTTTTTTTCATTTCATTTCATTTCTTTTCTTTTCTTTTTTTTTTCCTTTTTCTTTTTCATTTCCTTTTTCCCATGATGTTCTTTGTGTCATAATGCAGAGTAAGGTTGAACAAGCTGAGAAGAAATACAGGCAGATCCAGGAACAACTGGAGGGGATCACCCAGCAAGTCCAGGAGCTTCAGCCTAAATGTGCCAAGCTCAAAACTGAGGCCCAGAGACGGAATAACCTCCTCAAGACCCGCGAGGTCCGACTTCAGCAATGCATTGTTCAAACATTTGTGTTGCCTTCCTTTTAGGTGTTTGTGTTCGAGAAATCTCTGATGATACGTAGCAGATTTGTAAGATAAGGATATAATATTTCCAATAAGCAATATAACAGGCAGACATGTCTATGCAACCTTTTTAAACCCTTAATTAGGGAAAAACTGAAGTGTTAACGTTATCAACTTTTTAAAAATTTTCCTCACTCTAAATTGATCATTAAAGTGTAAAATACTTTAATGATCAATCAGTAATTTTTCTGTGGAACATAAAAGGCAGAGGATACTTTTTTTTTTTTTAAATACAGTTCAATTACTTAAATTCAGCAATACTTTATGTATCGCCAAAAGGGTACTATGTTATTAATGAAGAGTAGGGCAGTTTTACAGTTTGCTACATTTACATTCTATAAATAGCCAACCGTTTTACTCCCCACTTTTGTGTGTACTCCAGGTCACCGTCCACACCTGCAAAGCCAACCTTAGGGACCTAGACAAAGACCAAGTTCAGCTGTCTTCACGAATCAAAGACCTCAAATTCAGGTGTGATTGCCTCTTGTTTTTATCTTTTTTTTGTGTACAATGTAATCCAAAAGAATTACTTAGTATTTTTAGGCCTTCCTGTAGCCTCTTCTTCGCATATTTGTTTTTTAATCACCCCTTCTTCCCTTTAGCATCAGTCAGGCCACAGGTGCAGAGAGCCAGGCCAGGGCGAAGCGTGTGGAGCAGATCCAGACGGAGCTGGAAAGCCTGACACATCAGATTTCCACTCTAGGCCAGCAGATTGACCAGTATCAGCATGCCTGCAACCGTGCCAAAGAAGAACAAGGAAAGATGAAGTAAGGAAAAGGACACAAAAGGGTCATTAAGGGTTGGTCCCTCGGCAACTTTAAGTAATCTTTTTCTCAACTCTAATGCAACTGTTGTCAACTTAAGCGTTTAGCTACACTAGTGTAGATGTGTTGGTGTATATGGAAAATGAGAAGATGTTTTTTTTTTAAATATAGTATTATGTTTGTCCAGTACTTATTTTTTCCTGTTCTCCATTATATCCAAGTATTGTAGAACTACGGATTTAATTTTTCCAGCAAGCACTAAGAAGTGCATCAAATGAAATTAAAGCTTTAATCCTTTGTAAATACTGAAAGACTGATTCATCTCACCAAATCCTGGAAAGGAATATCTAAAGCAGTAATAGGCTCTGTCACAGTGAGACGTTGGCCTGCTTCTTTGTCCAGGAGAGAGTACACAGTTCTTCAGAGGTCCATTGATGCCACCGGAAGGAATCTGAAGACTGTGGAGAGCAGTCGCTCTAATCGACTTCGCCGATTTGGAGAGCACATGCCTTCACTGCTCAATGCCATCCAGGAAGCTCACAGAAAGGGGCATTTCAAGCAGAAACCCCGTGGACCTCTGGGTAAGACTTGGTATCCTTGTACATGAGTGTTAATAAGAGTAAATACTTGTGGCTTACGAGATTTGACTCCTGTCTCAAATATTCGAGTACTTCATACCATCCAGAACAGTTTGTCTCATTAACATGTAGTAACGTTTTTTTTCCTTTTATTTAAAAGTTGAATTCAAAATAAATCTTTGTTCATTTCATTTCATGTTTCATTTAGTGTCAATTAAGTTGTATGTTCCCATTTCTGTCCTCCTGCTTCCTGTGCCAGAAGCTTAACAGAAGGGACTTTTTTTAATAAGAAAATTGCCCCTAACATGCCTTTTATTGTCATGTTTTGTTCCTTTTGCAGGTTACCTCATTAGTCTGAGGGACCCAGAGTTGGCCCTGGCCGTGGAAGTGTGCCTTAAAGGTCTGCTTCAGGCTTTCACCTGTGACAACTACGAGGACGAGAAGGTGCTCCATGGCCTCATGATCAAAATATTCCCCACAGGACGCAGGCCAATCATCATTACCAGCAGTTTCCTTCCACATGTCCATGACACAAGAAAGAGGTGACAAAAACTACAGAACTTACCCAGAAAATCAAACAGGGTTATCAGTTTTAGTAATACACGGTCTTGCTAAAAGGAATTTAAAACATTCTTTTTCAGTGAATGTTGGTCAGGTTCAGTTAAAGGGGATTCATGCTACTGCATCATATTCTGCTTACCTGCATTGTTGAACAATGAGTCTTAAATGTGTAACACACAAAAAAGAAGCATAAGCTTGGGGCATATTTTAAAGGGGTTTAATGCAGGAAAAACAGAATTGATCAAGTTTAGCATATCTGAGCATCCTTGAACTTTATGAGATTGCTGCGTCTATGTTAGTGAAATAAAATTTTTTGTAAATTGTCATGTAGTCTCCAGGCAGCGAGCGTCCATGAGAAAACTTGTCATTGCCCAAAACGTGCAGTTGCCTTCCTTAGAGTGCAGGTCTGGGAAATTAGTATAATATTGCCACTTTATTGCTAATTGCAGTGTACAGCAGAAAGGCCATTAGCCCTTGTATCGATGCAAAAGAAAAAGCACAAGGATACAATGTTGTATTAGTCTTTTAGCCTCATTTTGATCAGAACTGTAGCAAACAGAAATAGACTTAAGCACACAAATGGTTCACAATGTAGTATTGTAATAGATTTATTTAGGACTGGAAGAAGTACATTTTTATGACATGTAACTAACAAAAATAAAACAAAATGACATTGGTTTGTATTCTTCTGTCAGGGCTGTTGATCATCCTGACTACCCCTCTATACTACAAGCTCTGGAAATTGAGGACCCAGTTGTGGCCAACTGTCTGATTGATCAAAAAGGCATCGAAAGCATCCTGCTCATTAAGGTAAGGTGTCATTTCTTCACAGATAAAGTCTCAGTGTGATCAAACAGCTGTTATTAAAGCTGAAGTGAAATTATTATAGGGAATTCCAGCTGAGTTAAAGCTTTAAATTGTATTTCTTAAATTTTAACATGTAATCACACCAATACACCTCAGCGGTTTAGGTTCATTCAGAATCTTGATTCTTTGGTGCTCACAACTGACAAGTCTGCATCTTGAGTTAAAAATCTGGAGGAAGAGAAGATTATGTACTGACTGGGGAAAAAAACAATTTCCTCCAAAACATGTTTTAGGTGTTATCTGTAAAAATCGTTTTAGTGTTCAAAAAACTGTGATGTATTGACATGGATTTGGTTTTGTTGTGTGTCTGTTTGGACGTATAGGATCGCACACAGGCTCGGAGATTGATGCAAGGCAAACACCCGCCTTTCAACTGCACCCAGGCCTTCTCCAAGGACGGTGATCAGATCTTCAATAACCGTACTTACACTGCTGATCAGAGCAGAGCACTCTATCTGTCAGGAGATGTTGAGGAGGAAATCAGGTAATTTATTTATCAGTGACTTCAACAGGGGCGGTTTGTCCGTAAGGGCGTTCTGCACCAAAGAGAAAAAAGAGATTTTTTTTTTTCTTTCATATTTTTCCACAGCTTTACAGTGATTGTGACAGTTCTAGACAGTTCAGCTGCTCTATGTGTCACTGTCCAATCATAAGACATAAGCATAAGGCTGTGCTCCATGAGGTACCGCCCCTTTGGGGCGATTTTAGCCAGGTTGAAAATCGCCCCAACTGCTCCCATTCACTCTAATGTAAAGTCAGGTTTTTTTTCACATTTCTGGTCTTACAATGCAATCTCTGTGGGTTCTGGGCGGGCTTGCCCCAATGTGCTTTCGTCATACGTAACATGAAGATAGGTAGCGCATCCACCACGCGCTAGTTCTTTTCAAGGTTAGCATGGCGAGTATATGGAGTAACTCAGTTGTTTCATTGAAAGTATGTGGCAAATGCACCTAAAGGAAAAATCTTTATCTTGCAATCTAGTGCTTATATGCTGTGTTGGTAATGTGAGTTGACTAGAAAAAAAACCAAAAAAACAAAATGAATTGTGACAGCTGACTTGCTAGTTATTAATTTACCCATTGAACGGGTCATTTGAGTCATCATCGCTACTATTGCCCCCCCTGAGGAATTTGTCAGGACCCGCCACTGGAGTTCAAGATATGCTTTTGTTCTCTGTCTCTCTGTTTTCTTGGTTCCTTACTTTCCTCTCAGGCATCTGCAAAAAGAGCTAGAGAACCAGAAAGCTCAAGAGGGTCGTTTCCAGCAACAGATGAAGAAATTGGATGAAGATATCAAACAGAATGAAGGGTTACTGAGGAGAGCCCACATGGGGCAGAAGTCCACGAAAGTAAATGTTTCTCCTTCATCATTATTCACTTACAGAACTCTGTTAAGGTCTCAACAAGAGGATTCACACTTAGTTTTCTGTCATCAGATTCTAAATAACCATACATTTTGATGTTTCAGGGTCTTTATTAAGATTCCAATAGAAAATGCACCAATAATGTTAGAGGTAGACAGATTTGCCAATTTTCTTTTTAATATTCTCCAGTAACTATATAAAAATACATATTGGTCAACCTGAAGATAACATGTAAACAAAATAAAACAGACTTTCGAACAAAATTACTCGAGGAGCAAAAGTCAGGATTTAGTGTGACCTCCTTCTAGCGTAGATTCAACTCTTTGAGGAGATTATCCCATACAGATGTTTGTAGTGATTTTATTTAGGATTTTATTCTGTTTATGCTTAAGATGGCTAGATTGTTGTATTTTAGTTAGTTAGTTAGTTAGTTAGATGATATTATAAACTATGCTTTAGACTCAAGCACATTACTACATGTGTGAAATGTGTGAAACAAAGTTGTAATCACAAAGCGCTAAGGTATTTTTAAAATGTCTAACTTGAAGGGTCCGCCGATAGGCTGAGGTAGTTTTACAACTGTGTCAGAGACTAATGCATGTTCAGTCTCTTGCTGGTCATTTTATTCCACCTTTACTTTTTGAGGGTTTTTTTTTTTAAATTCCCATCTGCTTTGATGTCATCTGTAGCTCTGTGAGCGTGTGTAATCTTTGTCAGTGTATGACATACTGGTGTAAAAGGAAATAATTGTTGAAAGAGACGTTCACAGTTACTTATGGTGTTTTTGCCAATAAGAGGCACGGAAGAACGCAACAGCTAGATGATGCTTCTTCAAAGTTTTCGTTCATACTCGGTCGCTGATGTATTTTCGTCCTAAACCATTTAGAGCTTTATAGATCAGCTTCAGAAATTTAAAGTCTATCCTCTCGTGGACAGGCAGTCAGTGTAAAGACCTCAGAGCTGGACTGATGTGGTCCACTTTTTTGATCTTAGTGAGGACTCAAGCAGCAGAGTTCTGAATGTTGTCTAAGTAATTTTTTAGGTAGACCTGTAAAGATGCTGTTACAATAATCAAGCCTACTAAAGATGAATGCATGGACTAGTTTTTCCAGGTTCCGCTGAGACGGCAGTAAACCAGTCCTGTTTCTTAGATTGATTCTTTGAGCACTTTTTAAATCTTATGATATCCTTAACTTTTTTAAATTATTAGTTTCTATTCTGATATTAATGTTTTGATAATGTTGGCATGTCTTTGAAATGTGATAATTATGCTTTTTTTTTAATTTGGTAAGAGGCAAATGTACCTTTTACCCATATTTGTTGCCAAATCATCAAATTGTTTTTCTTAAAACTTTTACCTCCTGCAAAATGAATGAATCACTCTTTCTTATAGGACAAGGCCACAAAGTTGGAGCTTGAGCTGAGAGACCTACAGAACATGGAGGAGCCTCAGTCGGAGGACCTCAGGCCTCTGGTTTGTACAGTTCACTCATAATGTTTACAAGGGAAAAAAAAAAACACTTCACACCATTTTCTGTTCAGTTTCATAGGTTTACATAAGAGAGAGGTAGGCTGTTTGCTCAGCAAGCACAGGAGTCTTCTGACGTTCTGTGGTCTGTAATCAACTACAGGAGGAAGAGCTTCAAGAGATTGTGTCAAAGATTTCGTCTAAGCATGATGAGTACGAAGAAGCAAAAAAACAGATGGCCAGCCTCAAGGCTGACTACGAAAAGGCAGATCAGGAATACAAGCAGCACAAAGATCGCATCAACACCATCGCTGAAGAGGCTGATTCAGTCAAGGTAATGCTGTTACTTGTACAGTAGGTAAAGGTTGTTACGCTTCCTGGGACATTTCTAACTATATAGTCTGAATGATGGTTGGGGGGGGGCACAAAGTCATGGATTGTTAATGCATCAGGTTGGTCTTTTTGTTGTTTTAGTAAGAGATCATTGAACAGCGGGTCTACACACACTCGTGTATGAGAGAAACACTAGGTCAACAAAATGAGCTGCGTAATGGCATAGTTTAAGATTTTCACACCTGAATTTGTATTTTTGCATTTAGAAATTTGTTTTAGCACTGTCTATTGTTAGTTATTCACATAGTCACCTGTGTGTTCATTAGTTTATTTTTTCCTCCCTCTGCAGGAGGATCTGAGTAAAGCTGACCAGGAAGTGATGAAATGCAAACATCACAAGAAACATTACGATGAAAAACGCAGTTCCCATCTCCAAAACATCCAGACTCTAGAGGTCCAACTTAAAAGCAAAGAGAAGGAACTAGAGGTGCGTTGGAATGTACTAATTGTAGTACAAACATGATATCATTGTTTACATTTTTAGTCCTTTTTTTTTTTCTTCTTTTTTTTTGAGTCTAATATTAACCTTATGCTTTGGTGTAGGAATGTAAGTGACTACCGGTGTTATTTGTGTGTGTTAATGGTTACTTTCACTTTTTGAATCAGGCTTCTGTGACAAAGGCCTCTAAGATCTGTCCAGAACGCGTTGAAGTCCGTCGTACAGCCAAGAGCCTGGACAGCGAGATCAGCCGCACCAAAGTGAAGATCAGTACCCAGCAGGAACAACAGGGGGATCGGGAGCAGATTGTGAGGTACATTAACTTGATTCTCATATCGGTGTGTGACAGGATTTTCACAGATCTTGCAGGGAAACATATCCATGTTCATGTTTGTTTTTTCGTTTGTTTGTTTTAATCAGTGTGCCCAGGGATTCCACCATACCAAACAGTTTTTCACTTTTCTTTTTCTTACATCAAGGCAGTACCATGAGGCCATGGAGAACTACAAGAACATGTCGCAGCAGATGAAAAACCTCAACAGCTTCATCAAAAGCCTGGAAGGTGTCATGAACCACAGACTGCAAGTTTACGCTGACCTCAGGAGGCACGTTAAGAATCTTGAATTTATTTTAGCAGTGATGCACTAAATGTTAAACAAGTTTCTATTTAGAAATGTTGACAGACTGCTGTTTTTGGTGTTGTAGGTTCTTTTCAGCTCGCTGTAAATACTACTTTATTAGCATGCTGGCTCAGAGAGGCTACAGTGGAAGTATGATGTTTGACCACAAGAATGAAACTCTCTCCATCTCTGTAAGAACCTTTTTCTTCCAGAGTAAACTGCATTTATTTTTCATTGTGCATTTAGATGCTAATGTAATGGCATCTGCTTGTAGTAGGCGCCTCTTTATGTGACATGTAAAAGGATGAGCATGAGGTACCTACAGTTAAATTAATTTCCCCTCTAGTCACATGGTCTCCACACTCACAGGTCATTATTTCCCATCATCGATTTCTTGTTCAGAACTAACGTGGACTGTTTTACCACACCTGTTTAGGTGCAGCCGGGCCAAGGAAACAAGGCTGACTTGAGTGACATGCGCTCCCTGTCTGGAGGCGAACGCTCCTTCTCCACCGTTTGTTTTGTTCTCTCTCTTTGGGCCATCACCGAGGCGCCTTTCCGCTGTCTTGATGAGTTCGATGTTTTCATGGTAACGTGACACAGTTTTGTTGATGTTTTAAGTTTGTTTGTGTTCATGCATGCCAAATGACTAAACTAGGATCTTAGATAATTCATCAGTCGGGGGAGTAAGATTGCAGATGACAGTTCAGTGTCTGGGCTCATTTGAGACTAACGACGGTCTCTGTGTTTGTGCTCTTAGGACATGGTGAACAGGAGGATATCTATGGACATGATGCTGAAGGTGGCTGCCAGTCAGCCGTACAGACAGTTCATTTTCCTAACCCCACAGCACATGAGGTAAGCACTGACACAACCTCGGCATGTTTATGTGTCTGTAATAAGGCAGTTAAAAGACCACCCTGATATGTTTCATTGCCTTAATTGCTGTATATTCATTTTACTAAATTAGCTCTGATCTTATAAACGTTTTTCGGGTAAAGATCGCATTACTTCAGTATGCTGCTTGGTTTATAGTAGGATCACTGTTTACATAAAATAAACGACACGTCCAGATTGTAATCTCTATTGTTTGGTTTTGTTTTGTTTTTTCCGTTAGCTCTCTTCCAGAGACCACACTCATCAGCATCCACCGTCTCGAAGATCCAGACCGTGGACAAAAGGACTCCCAGAGAAGTTAAAACACAGACCAGTAATATTTGTAGAGTTTTAAGAATGTAAAAAAAAAAAACTGTTTTAACAATAAATTGTTTATAAGACTGTGTAACATTGATGGTTATTTTTAGGGAGCAGTTTTGAAGTTCAGATGATCAAGTCATGTATTTTTTTACTCTGCAGTTTCACTTCATGTCTGAGATGGCTTGTTAATGAGGCTGTGTGTTACATGTACAGCATTTTTACACTTAGTGCAGTCTTTTAAAAAAATGCCATCAGCACCACAGATAACTGTACAGAGGAAGGAAGTGCCATGTTTCTTGTTCTGTTTTTTTACAATAAATATTTGCAAATAAAGGGTTTTTTTTTTTTTATTTTGTATACAAAATGGCAGACTGGTGTGAGTAAGACTTTATTTGTGACAAAGGTACATTTGCTCAGTTTGATTCTTCTGTATAATTATTATGATTCTGTTGCCTGAATTTTGTACAAAAAACATCCATGAAATTTTAAAATTTTATAAACCTTCCTTTGCTGTTGAGTTTGATTTCTCATTTTCTTACAGACAAAATAAATGTAAACTGGAATATTTCCTGTTCACTGGTAGGTGGGGATTCTTGAGGGTATTGTTTCTGATGAGCTGCTGTCCTCTCTATTATGATTGATCTTTTACCTTCAAAATGCAGGCTCTCCCTCGCAGTCTTTGACATATTTGACATTTAAATTCAGATTTTAAAGGTTACTAACGCTGGAATGTGTCCCTGAATTGCAAATAGGGCTTTACCGCTGAAACAAAGACAGGGCATGAGTGATTTTGAAAATATAAAGTCTTTACAATAACTTTTAGAACTGAAAGTCATAGAGAGGATGGGGTCAGGCCCTTCCTGTTGTCTCACAATAATGCTTGCAGAGATGAAATAAAATAAGTTATGGCTTGATTAGAATTCCTGCAGGTTTGAACTGAAACAAAGTATGCCAGTGTGCATGTGGCTTATTACCCACTTTTATTTTAATGATTATAAAAACTTCAGTCTGTTACACATTATCAGAAGGCATATATAAGGCATATAATGTAACACCAATGTTTTCAGTAAATACACTTAGTTACATAGTTATACATAGTTATAGTGTGCTATTTACCCAGCAGGATCATTACACAGTGCAGAGGCAGACAGAAATGATACCATTAAGGATAAAACTTGACTAGATTTTGTCTCCTGAGGAAAAGAGTTGTCACTGCTATGAGATTCTTCTACTGCTGTTGTGTTTGGTTTACCAGGTCTAAGTCCTGTCAGTGCACATTTGTCATTTGGTTCTTGTGGGTCATATTACACGCCTGCCTAGATCATTATAATTGTTGGAGGTCATTTGAGGATTCTGAATTGATGTACCAGCTTCGGGGTCTGTATGTTGCACAGTTTTTGCTGTTAATACAACAAACCAAAGGGTTTCATCAGCTTCATTATTTGGACCAAAAATAATGATTAAGGACATACGCAGGAGTTGAAAAACCCACATCAGGACACAGAATGTAGCGCTTCCAGGGTTTAATGTTAACCAAACAAATGTCTACTATTGAAGCCTTGCTTTCCCTCCTTAGGGAATGGAAAGATAATTAACTGTAAATTTGTTTAGCACTGCAAAAAATCTATTCATTAAAAATAATATAAACTGTTCCACAAAAAAGGCTTTAAAACCAACTGCGATAATCTGACTTGATATTGATATATAGGGTGAATTCACAAGCCAACCAATACACCGTTTAGCATAAGAAATTAAAATCAAATTAAATGTATCTGTTTTTTTAATTTAATTTTTTATTAATTTCCTTTAGAAATTATAGAAGATATATTCCACCTTAAGAACAGCAGCTGTGTCTGTACAATAACTTTATTTTTACAGTAGATGTTAAAATAAGGAAATAATCCAATAGATTTTGAGTTCTGACTGGCATCTTTGTTAATAAATGAATTTCAAAAATATGGAAAAAAAAAAACTGAATGATTTCAGAATTTGCTTTTATTCATCTCTAAAAGTGTTTGGATCAAAATCCTGATTTTTAATTATGAATATATTTTTTCAATGCTTTGCTGAGGCCTTTCTGATTATTTATTTTACGTTACAGTGATCTAGCCAGCTTCAGTTTCAGAAAGGAGGTTCAACAAACTGAATTCTAATACAACCCCAACTCTAAAACGTAGCGATGACATGTAAAGTGTAAGTAGAAACAGAATCCAGAATTAATTTCTATATCTCATAAATCCATATTGTATTCCCAATAGAATGTAAACAACACATAAGGTGTTGAAACCAAGACATTTTGCCATTTCATGGAAAATATTTACTCATTTTTAATCTGATAGCAGCAGCACATTTTAAAAAGTTGGAACAAGAGTAAGTTACCATGGTAACACGCATTGTAACAGGTTACCTCAGTTTGTGAAATGGCCTTGAGTTAACCCTCACTTTTGGGTTTAGCTACTTTTGCTATGTAAAACTGTTGAACACACTCAAAGTTTATACAAAACAACTTTCCTGAAATACATCTCTGCTCAGTAATGATTGTTTGATTGTGTCAGCTCTGTCTTATCTCTTAGATGTGAACTTGTGAACTGTAATCCTTTTGTGATGTCAATACTCAACTTATACAGACTTATGACAACATAGCAGCATATGGAAAATACACCTTTGTACAAACCATTGTTTTTAATACGCTTTTTGTACACATACATAGTTAAAATGACCTCAGTTTTTCTGTTAAAAACTTGTCTTTTAGTAAAGTGGAATAAGAGTTTTAAAAATCTTTCAGAAGCTTAAAATAGTAGTTTATTTTGACTTATTTAGATTGCCCTTTGAACTATCATTAATAACCATTTTGCTGCAAACATATATTCTGGTCTAACTGCAAACTTAATTTCACATCATTTTGATCTCTAACTAAAATTTGGGCTCCTTACCATTTAATAAAAGGCTTGGAGTTGTTTAAACACTGCTGCTTCTCTATAGGAGTTTCTGAGGTCAACTCTTTCCTTTTGTCCAATCACAATTGCTAAGATCTTAGAAAATGTTATCTTTTGTGTCCAATGCAAGGCCCTCACACATGTATTTTCTTCTGATATGCTGCCCCATGTGGACAGAATAAGTACTGCTACTCAGAATGGGTACATGTGTTTTGTTAAACAGTTAGCTGATATATATTTGTAATTGTTGTCCAAAACAGTCCAGTTTTCATACAGTCATCATTTTACATTCTTGTTTCAGTTTCCTTTTAGGGCAACAGAGAACAGGGAAAAATAAATGAAAATAAAAGCTGTCAAACAGAAAGATGGACATGAGAAACACTTAACAGCAATATTTAAAAGCATTTAAATTTCCTTTTCAGAGGGATGTAATTGGGGAAAAACTTCTGTTTAAAGACATTTGAAGTAAGTTTCTGGTTTAAGTGTCATGATAAAATATTAATCCTATTACTCTAATTTAGAAAAATAGATTATGACGTGTGAAACTTGAGCCATAATTTATTACTGTTGTAAAGTAAGAAAGAAAACCGGCTTATGAAGTTTTGCCAACAACTATCTGAACCTGGGGCAGAAACCTCTGAAAGACTTTTTGGGACACGATTAGTCAATGTGGGTAGTGTAAGTCCAGGTTATTAAAGAACAGTGTGAGTTATTGGTCATACAGCAGCCATGTAATAGAGACAAACCAACACTAACCTCAGCTATGAACTTCAGTCAGTGGGTGAGGGCCTTTTTTATTCAACATTCCACCAGAAATCCTGAGACCTTTTGAGGTCAGCCTTGTGAGCAGGAAGGATTTGCACCTTTAAGGGCTCCATGCCAAATCCCCTACACAAGTCAAACCAGTGGGAGGCATTTCCACTCATGCACATAACTCCTGCTGACAACATACCTGACCTCCCAAGGAAACTGGCACCCTTTGTTATACGTCTCTGAAATCTACAAGCGGAGAACATGAAGCCCAAATCTCTTCCTTCGAGGCTGTTTGACAGGAATTCAGCTGCAGCATCAGATGAGACATCAACCAGTCGTTCAGCAAAGTACCAGCGGCATGTTGATTGTGTGGATCCTCCAGAAACTCTGGATCAGTCTTCCCACGATGACGGCCTGCAAGTCACTGATGGCACTGGACAAAAGGAGAAGTGGCACAGAGAATTACATTTTGCTTTTTTGCCAGAGAGGTACGAGCCACTGATGGATGATGAGGCAAAAGCCAGGGCGAAGGAAGAGAAGAAGAGGAGGAAGAAAGAAAACTACAAAAAAGTAAAGAAGGTTGGTGTTCCTGTTCTTAATCTTACCTGTTTGGAACTTACTAATATTGTTACATCAGTGTTCGTAATGTTCTGCAGAAGACCACTGAAGCTCCTTTTTCTCACCCTTTTCTTTCCTTGGCTCGTCTTCGGACTGTCTGCATGATTAAGTTCATATGTTTTCATTGTGACTTCAAAGAACCTCAAATTATATCAGAAGGCCATTAACAAACTGCAATCTCAAGACAAATCTTTTTTTTTTTCTAACCATCGTCCTTCGAAACAACCTGAGATCAAGTTTCTAATTTCAGCTCGTTTAAAAAGAAAAGAAAGGAATCCCTGTTGCTGTGGACACACGATATTAGGCAAATTTTCCTGCAAAGCCAACAGCAGCATTGGCCTGAAATCTGGGATCATGTTGACCTGGCCACACTGACATCATCCTGTGATGGAGTCGTATGTCCTGCAGAGGAGACAGAAAGAGCCCTGCCCTCCATGATCAATGAATCTTTGGGTGGAACTTTGTTATTAAGTTCCTCCCTATCGATTATTTAATTGTGGAGAAATGCTGTGATAGATGTGGGAAGAAGACTTTTTATTCTTGAAACCAAAGAACAAATAATTAAGGAACAATATTTTGGTGAAAATGTTTAGAAAATGAATAGAAACGTGAGAGTATGGCCTGTGATTTGTAATGATGGTGAGCTGTAGCAGCGCAGTCAATCAAATTTCCATCTTTTCCTCTACTTCCAGTGTAAGTAAGGTGAAATTTCTTCTGCATTACTTTTTCATAAGATCAGTCATTCAAATGTTTATTAACTGAAAAACAGAAAATCATTTTTTATTAAAGTCTAATTTTATGATATCTTAGTCTTTTTCTAATTTTGTGTTTATCTTTTTATTTATTTGTTATTTCTGTTAAAACTAACAACAGTTTATACAACAGTGTCTTCCAACCCATTTCTGCAAACTTTTAATTTTTCAGATGAGTTTGAAAGTTGGTTTCAAGTTTCAGATTAAAGAGGTGAGGGACAAAAAGTTATTTTGCAATTATCTACAATTTTGTGAAAGAAGAAACAAAAGAAATAAGTTCAACATGAAGGTAAAACAATGAATGCTGGTAATTTAGCAGTATTCTGTAAAGAAAATGTAAAGTTTATTCTGTAGAACATATATGAGCAATATTTATTATTATAATATTCATAAAAAACACATTATTAAAAGACAGTGGTACCATTTCAGTCCAAACTTCCTTAAACAAAAAACAAATACAAAAAAGAAAAAAAAGGTTCCCAAATTGTAGAAAATTTTTATAAAAGAGGTTGGGAAACTTGTGGGAAATGTGCAGAACTTTCCTCTTGATGGTGCATATTTGAAATACTATGACAGAGTCAACCAGTTTTGATCATGTTTTTGTCTGACCCATTTTCCTCTGATGTCTTTACTTGCATGGATAAAAAAAAGAGAAAAAGGTGTCCACCTTTGCTGTAGAGCAACTATTTTGTCATATGGTGGTCAATCCCTTACTCAATTTAATTTAATCTATTTTAAAAAAAGTTTATTAATCCCTGAAGAGAAATTGAGTAAACTATGCAGCACATACACAAATAAACTGATATGCAACATGTGCTCACAGGTGACAAATACCTACTAGATTTTGATCAGGCCACAGCAGCACATACTAACGATTGGTAGACCTTCATGGGTCAGTTTTGGCATTTGAATATCAGGCAAACACATCATGTGTTACGGATAATACGTTTGCGTGTTCCACACTGAGGATGAAGCACCTGAATGTACGATTTGAAAGTAAATTCAAAATGTAGACACAGTTCACACATTACTCTGGGAGAGTTGCGGCTCTATTTTTGTGAAAGATCTGACTTCCTGTTTCCTCTGCAGCCAGTCAGCCTTTTCCTGTGCAGAGTGTTCCGGACAATGGTGCTCACAGGCAGGAGCTTCTCTTCCCGCTGTGTTATTGTTCTGTACCACCACAAATGCAGCCTTGAAATCATGCTGTGCTTCAAATTCTGGAATACTATTTTCACATGCCTTTGAGAATTTGTCATCTGAATGAACGTTATTATGAAGTTAATTGTTAAACAATTTGATCCTAGTTGATTTAATTCATCTCCTCTACTTTCAGAACGTTGGAAAGGCGCTTCGCATCACCTGGAAGTGTCTAATGCTTGGTCTTCACAATTTTGCCCTTGGCTACTCTACTCCAATCACAATCGCTGCTACTTTTGTCCCTGACTATCACCATGGAAACAGGACCTGAGCTGACCTGAGCTGACCTGAGCTGACCTGAGCTGATGAACTGACCTGTCCGCCTTAGTTTGTTTGCAAACTTTATTGTACATACCAGTAAACCGGGGATCCCCACCAAAGACTTCTAATACATAAATAATATTCGTGTATTTGAACTTGACTGTATCTCAAATCCATGTGAATCACAAAAATTAAATCATGTATGTTTGTATGTTTGCTGCTCTGATGGCAGGTATGTTTTGATGTTTTGTGCTTATATCAAATCCTCTTATTTTTGATTTATCATAGTTTTGTGGGTATGTCTCAGCTGCTATCACTAAGACAGACTCTGTATTTTGTAAACAAATTATCTCATTTTTCTTGTTATTTGCATTTGATTTTCTTCCATTTGATATATTCTATACAAAAAATCATCTGCAGAAATATTCATATACAAGACCATAAAATTACAGACATAATCTATAAAAGGGCTTTTTGTATTGAACCAATAGGTTTTATATGTAGCTCATGCACTAACTATTAGTAGCACTAATGAAATACATTAACAAACTTTTTTCTTTACAGAGGGAATAATTTTTATCAGCTGGGGTTTGTATGTGTGCAGAGGGCTAGCGTGGGCATGTGTCAGTACAGAAATCTACAGTGAAGATATCGGTGGAAAGAGCAAGTCAGGGAAAACAATAGACAGAAGAAGCAGAAATACCAAACAAAAACCTAATCACCAATTAAGGTGTGGAAAGGATGCAAATATAGACTGTTGTCGCAAAATGAGAAAAAAGAAGGGTTACCATTTACCTGAGGGTGGGGAAACTTAAAAGTTGATTTGCAAAGTATTTTGACTAGCATTACTTTTGAATGTTTCTGCCTCTGTATGTATAAATTGTTAAAAAAATAAACATATTCTGAAGTGTTGAACATCAAAGAACTATAAGTAATATGCCAAGTAAAAGTATGTAGGTTTGTTTTAAATAAGTTTGTGCTGTAAATTTCACATACACAGATAGGAAGAGTTGCATATATATATATATATATAAAAAAAATTTAAATCCTCGTATATATGACTATTAAAAGTTTTAAATTAATGACTAAGAAGAGCGCTAGAAGAGAGATGATTGGTCATTCGTCTGACGTCATTGTGACGCTTCTTCCGCATTTCTTGTAGTGTTTACATGTCAGAGCAAAACTGACGCTAAAGGTTTTTCGTACTGTTTAGTGTTTTCTAAACATGACGGACCAGAAAACAGAGAATACCAGTTCTATACCAATTGATGGATTCAGTAATTTAAGAATAACTTCGATATGGACCTTTCTTATGTCTGTGAGTACATCTTTATCCCCTTCTCTGGGAGGCCAGTTAGCCCTCGCAGCTAACAGACCCGTCACTACTTAACTGTTACATTATTTATTTTATGTATTTATTTGTTCAATGATCATCTTGAAGTGTGTCAAGAGTAACGTGTCTCTGCGGTTCGCAGGTGCAATGGTCAGAGCCTTGGCTCATTGGGCTCCTGCTGTTTCACCTGGTGTGTTTGTTCGTGACTTTGGTGACCTGCAGGTTTTACAGAGCTCAGATCTGCCACTTCCTGCTCACTGGTACGTGTTTAAAGATAGCTCTGAAATCCAAAGTTTATATTATCTTACGGAAAAGACTACTTGAAAGGGACAAACTGACTGTATTCACGATGTGTCTGTCTAAATTATAGATATTGCAAACTAAAATAGCTTGATCTTTGTTTCAACAATTTGTTTGTTTTAACAATTCATCTAATTAATTACTTTGCAACAGCGCGTGGAGACATACAGTACTTTTCATTGTGAATATATACTATAGATCTCTTACAATATAGTGCAAGAAACCCAATTATAAAGCATTACAATTATTTGCATTCCTGTTCTTTCCTTCTTTACTTGTCTTTTTATTTGTCGTGCTCACCAAAGTTTTATTCGTTTTTTCCAGTTAAATAAATGAACCCCCCCCCCACCTGATTTGATTGATTTTGATTGATTGGTTAATTTTTATGTCAGGCTTTAAAAAAGAAAAATACAGCTAAAAGTCAAAAACCAACAGCTTGCCAAACAAAAGTCACTTAATCTTGTATATATCTTGGAGATATAAGATTGGATATATAAGATTGGATATTTGGATAAGTTTAAAAGAATTTATTTTAAAGATAAATGAGCTGATACTGGTATGAAAGCAGGGAGCCGACAAAAACATAGTGAATTTTGCAAATATTATTATAATTATTATATTGGCTTTTTTTCTTTCTTTTCTTTTCTTTTCTTTTTTCTTCTTGCATTCCTTTGTTCACAGTTGGTCTGGTTTATAGTGCCGAATATCTGAATGAGCTGGCAGCAAAAAACTGGAGGTAAAAGTTGATCTTTTTTTTTTTTTTTTTTTTTTTTTTGTATTCCTCCATATATAAATTGTGTGTTGTTCACAAAGAATACTGAAAATGATATATTCATTATTCTTTTGCAGGTCCTTTTCTAATTTCCAGTATTTTGACTCCAAAGGCATGTTTATATCATTGGTCTATTCAATTCCTCTGCTTCTCAATGCAATGATCATTGTGGTGAGTTTTAAACTGTATTTTATCACATTAAATGAAATTTGAGTGACTTAATGTGATTTATTGTAAACTTCTGCTCACTCTGACAGATGGTGTGGGTGTACAGGACCTTTTCAGCCATGACTGAACTGAAGACACTTCAGCTGAAGAGAAAGGCCCGCCAACAGAGAGAGAAGAGTGACTGATCTCCCTCCGTATGTCCGTACATGGGCTTCATTTGGTGGAACTTCGAATCGCTCCTCTGCTAATCCTGAATTTTGGAAAAAGATAGCAGATTTTTGTAACTTAAAAGGATTGTTCGTTCATGTCAATGATATCAGGAATGGAGGTCTTTTTCTTTTTTGGCAGCCACAATTGAAAGATGATACTGCCTTTTTGGAAGTATGAAGACCAAAGGACATTCACTGTTTTTGTATTATCTTTGTGTTTTAAAATGCAAGTTTTTTTGTGGGTTAAGCATACGAACCATACAGAATACAGAGAAGAAATGTTAGGGCATTTTTATACACGACCAGTGGGGCAAAAGAGGCAGGAAGCAAAACTTGAAGTATGTTTTGAAAATTGCAGTGTTTTGTTTAAAGCAACTCAAAAGTGGCAGATTTAGGCTCTGTGTCCAACATCAGCTAAAACTATTTTGTAGACATATCCATAACATCAACTAATGAGTGAAAAGGTCAGTTTTACATAATAAAAATGACATACAATACAGTTTTAAGCTCTTTCTTAGTGCACCTGTAGTTCAGTGTCTCTTACAGGAAAGCCAGGAGCCACTCTCTGTACTCCAAAGTAACTAACTTGGCCTAATTTAAACCCCTTCTTTGTGTGTCACGTTCCAAAACTCCAAAAATCTGATCTCTTCAGGACCCAATACAACTTGAAACAGTAATGTTTCTTCCTCTGGGATAAGAAAAGCCCCTGGTGTTCGTTTCAGGTCTTTTCAGAGTAATTATCACAGTAGCTCATAGAAAAGGTCAGGAAAAGCCTTCTGTACAGAAATGAGACTATTGGACATACAATGACATACTGCATCAATTTCCCTTCCCTCTTCTGTAATCCTACATTGCCCATAATATATATCAGCACCAGCTACTCAGTTTGAGGCAGGACATTTTTACTGTGCTTTGTGAATAGGTAGCCTCAAGCAGTGAAAATATATGTGTAACAGAAATTATTTTAATAATATACTGTCAGAAGAGCACATGCATCATGATTTCGAAATATACAAGTCAATGTTTTTCTCTTTATGGGTTCAAAAAGATTCCTGCATGAGACTGCGAGTGCGCCACTAGACGGCAGCATGAGCTAAACGACTTGAGACGTGGAGCTGTCTATACCGCTGGGACTTTTGTTCCTTAACTCACGCTCCATTTTTCACGTGTTATCACTGCTGGGATTTGACAGGATAGCTTACCCCAAACGCACTGCTGTTTTCATCTGTTATGTTCCTCATTTGTTTTTAGAGATGAACTTGATAGATGTTGGCATGCTTTGCCCACATCCATCTGTCAGGATGCATTAAGTGTGGATGTTAATGAATGGACTGTAGTCACTGAAAGTTATCAAACAGGACAGGAACAAAGAGGGATGGGTATGTTGTTTATTTGAAAGTGGTGGTGTGAGTGTGTGGAGACCGGCCAAGGCTTCATCTCCTGTGTGGGAGGCTGCACCTTGACAGCAAGAAAGGATCACCCCTGAAGACATTTACCACGTAAAGCTTTCACCCTGACCTCTCTTTGGTGCTCAAGAGCAGGTGTTAAACACACACATTGTTTGTCAGGTCATTTACTACACACTTTTTTTTTAGGCACATCTTAGTTAATGCAACTGGCTTCACTTCTTCAGAAACATAAGGCATGCAGAGTGTGGAAGCACCCATTCTGGTTTAGGTGGGCTTTGTTGCTCTGTTCGCCAAAAGACTGGAGCAAAGCTGCAGCCAAATTCACCAGTTCATGTATCAGAAACATGGCTGCTTTGTAGAGCAGCACATTGCACAACATCCAGTCAACAGTTTTGTGGGTGAAAACACTTGTCAGAAGAAAGGCTGCAAAGATGTCCACAGTACTGATGAACTAGTATTGGGAAATTCACCAGAGAGTGCAGAACTTCCTGCAATTTGAATCAGATGAGCTGCAAGGTTTACTGAAGTTACTACAGAAATACACAGTGGTTGATTGGGTACTTTTTTCACCAAATCTGCCAAACAAATGCATCCATTCCTTGAGATGTGAGATGTCAATGAAAGTGTGAGGATTTTCATGAACTTCCAGGTTGCCTGGAGAAAAAGACACTCCTGGAGGAGGGGGAAAAAAAAAACTAGGACTGTTTTTTTTTCTTTTTCTTTAACTTCCTAAGACCTTATGTATACATATGTGGACATCACACATTTTGTTGTCTGACATAATATTTATTTTCTTAACTAGGGCCCAAAGCAAAAAGAAAAAAAATTGCACCAAGTCTTAGGAGGTTAAATCCTGGCAATTTCAGAAGTATTGCTGATTGTGGGCTAATTGAAGGCAAAAACAAAAAGAAGAAGAAAATGCTATAATTCAATTTTTAAAAAATCTTTAAGTCAAACACTAAATATAGTAGGCTGGTAGGAGGGAAAATATTTAATAGTACATATATAAAGGAGAATTGAGAAAGGTTTAGAAAACCTTGCTGAGTAAACTGCAGCCCTATAAAAATTTAATCTTGTGGCGTGTGGGCTGACTTCACATATTTGTATTTGATGATGTAAACCATGGCCCTGCGATGGACTGGCGACCTGTCCAGGGTGTACCCCTGCCTCTCGCCTGGGATGGGCTGGAGCCTACGGACTGTAGGCTCCAGCAGACCCCCGTGACCCAGAAATGGAACAACGGGTCAAGAGGATGGATGGATGGATGTAAACCATTTTCTATATGTGTCTAATCATTTCAGATCATTGTGGTCATTTTCAATATGTTTTCCCGTTAGTTCCAGAAAATTGCACACTAACACAAAAGAACGTTGTTAAAATCATTTTATTACACTCTGAATCACACTGTTACACCATTCTTGGGGGTCATATTTACATAGAATTAGATATTCACAACCAAGATCTGGTTTTCTTCATCCATGTAAGTCCCAGATTTTCCTGTCACTAGAAATTTTTAAAACATATTGGCTTCACATCAGTTATACACATCAAAGTTAGTTTGCCTGATACACTGAATAAAAGACGAATATCAGATCATGAAGTTTGGTGCCTCTAACTGCAATACCAGGGAGTGCCACTAGGGGGAAGGGGTCGTCCCAAAACATCTGACTTCAAAGGACTTCCCATTCCAATGAATAAAACATTAAATGTAAAGTTAATATATATACTTTTTTATAGATGCACTGGTGGTTCTTTTGTAAATAATAAATTGGTTAATTTAGACCTCAAATGGGTATGTTTTGCTTGGCATGTCTGGGAGTGTGCAGTCACTACTGTCAAGCTGTCCAAGGAATACACACCTAGTGCTCCGTTCACAATGTGAACTGGCATCACACGCTTATTGTTTGTATTCATGAATGTTATTTAGTCATAATTTGTCAGTAGAGTTGTGTTTTTTTATAAAGAGTTTTACTGTTATCTGCTGTAAAGTTTAACTTTATTGTAGGCAACAAATGTCAAGGAAGATGAAAATGGGGAATATGGGGAAAAGCTGTTCTTATTTCCCGTTATAATTCTGACAATGTTAAAGGCCTGAAGTGTATAAAGCTACAAATTGCCTAATGATTTCCTGAATTCCAAAATAATGTGGTGAAAAGACTTTACCTAAAGCAATAAGTCCAAATTGAATTTGATTCTATAAAATATGAACTTCTCTTTGTTTTAATATATGAACACACTTGTCACTTGCAAAAACTAGACTGAAGTTAAGCACCTGCAGGCTCTCCATATAATTCACAGATGTCCAAATTCACTGAGTAAAGTTCGATTTTAAAGTCATAAAGAAGTACCTCCTGAGACATGAGGGATGTTTCTCTTGATGATTTCTCTGATTGTGTTGCATGTGAGGCCAAGTGCCAACAGGCCCTAAAATACATGTTGTACTCAATATAAAAGGGAGAGAATAAACAGATGTTATATAGACCACTCTGAGTTTATATCTGGAAAACAGAGAGAAAATGAGGACAGTGTTTTTCAGAGCTTGTCAAAATGTTCCTTCTCTATACAGTTTGTATTGGCTCTTGCTGTGGATCTCAACATCTGTGGTTGTATAATCGACTGGTAAAGATGTTTGGCACGGACTTTGTGTTTATTTCAGTGTTATGCTCATTAAGAGCAGTTCAAACCACATTTGCAGGAATCTTGCAAAAGTTGTGACTGTATTTCCTTGCATGACAGTGAAAGATATCTTTACATTGTTGTTTTTTCCCTACTGTCTGCTTGAAGTTCAAATAATAAAGGTTTCAACTGGGATGAAACATAATTTAATAGCTTTATATATACCCAAGTTTTTTTTATTGCTTAGTTTAGAATTAAATTGCATCTGAATACATCTAATTGTTGCAACACTTTGTAATTTCTGTCAAGAGTTAAAATTCTGATGTGAGCGTCAACAACATGACAATGCTTCAATAAAGTTTTTTTTTTTTTTTCCTGAACTTTTTTTCCTTTACTTAAAGTTGAATACAGAGCTGTGTGACCACGACTAGTTGCGTAGAAATATAGTTTCTTACTTTTTTGCTGTGGGGAGTGTGGTCTAACTTTCAAGAAGAGTGGGAGTGGGTTTTTGGTGCTTGAGAGGACCCTTGAGAGGAAATCATTTGTAACTCAGGAGCTCGGTCACTTCATTCTGGCTCTAAAAAGATTTAAAGCTCTAAAAAGATTTAAAGACCAGAAGCAGTAAAACAAATGTGATGTGAGTGTGTCATGTGAGTTAAAAGTGACAACTCAGGGAAAGTGGCTGGAATATTGAGGGGAAAAGGAGCACAATGTTCGTTTTTTTCTTTTTTCTGTTAACATAATGTTGAGGTATGCACATTTTTACTTTTTTTTTTTACATTATTTTACCTAGTAGTAAGAAATTGACCAACCAAACATAAATCCAAGCAGTTTTCAGTGAAAATGGAACACGTGTTCACTGCAAAATAGATGTTGATGTTACCACTTGGGGCAATAAACCTAGATCAAAATAAATTATTTTAAACCTCAGACAAGGTTAAAAAATGTAATTCCTCTGAAATAGTGATTGTCTAGATAGGGTCCCTATAGATAAACCAAGGTCATTTTAACTTCATATGTGTAGAAAAGTTATATAAAATTGACTGTTTGTACAAGTATCCCCATTCAGTAGCTGCAATCTCACTGTAAGTATATATATATATATATATATATATATATATATATATATATATATATACACACACACACACACATATATATGTATATATGTATGAGTGTAATGCTGCAAGAATGTGCATTTCCCCATTGTGGGATTAATAAAGGAATATCTTATCTTATCTTATTAATATTAACCATCCAACTGCCTCTGACCTGTTTGCATTGGTGGTACTTTTTTAAAATAAACATAAAGTACTTTTCCCATCCATTTATTTTTTTTTAATTGCAGTCCATTACACAGAAGCACTATTAACAAATATACAATGAACTTGAAATATTTTAGAGTATATTGTAACACTCTTACAATTTAATAAGTGTTTGTTTAGTGTTAAATGCTATCTCTAAGGTGTGTAGGGGCAGGATGCTTTACTCTGGTGAAAGAAGTGGAAGCACTCTGGAGCAGCATCTCTACACTCGTTGAGTCACACTGTGACTGTGCATGCTCTGTAATGCCTTGAAGAGAGGAAAGAGACTGCAACAGATGAGTCACTCAGTGTGTGCCTATGAATAAGTCAGTGTGATATGGATGATTATATAGAAATATTTTAGTGGACACATTATGCACACTGTGGATGCATAAATTCCACTCCCGTCCGCTCAAAATTAAAATACAATCAGCAGTTCTTATATTGAGGATGTGCCTCCACTTACAAGAAAAGATACTTTAAAAAAGATCACACAATATGACACCTAGAAGATTGAATCAGTCCAAATGAGTTCTGGGTTTTATCAAATACTGTGTGTCTCTGGGATTCAAAATGAAAGCCAAAGAGGGCTTTGAACCTGTGAGTCACTCACAAACTCATGCTCAGTGACTCACCGATCAGTCTGTATCAGTTACCATTGTCCACGGACAGATCAATCTCCTTCTTCATCATCATTTGATTTTATTGTGGCTCCTGGAAAACACGCAGTCAGTGACAAGCAGTATTGTTCCAACAGTATGATGACTTTAAGTGATGTTCAAGATTCTGTTATAAAATAATATTTAGGTCATTATAAAAAAAAATATTCCACAAAAGAAAGCCATAATAAACATGTCATTGGGCCACCAAAACACCAGGATACTATTTGCAAATTTAACAAGTTCCACTGGTGCCGAGGATATCTGGGTAAACAATTGGTTTGCAGATCATAGAGCATGTTAGCAAATATATATATGTATTATACTAGACAAAACTCAAGAAATACATAAGAAAGCAAAGAAGATGCTCTTGTTCACCTTGTGAGAAAGTGTGAGTTTGTTTTGAGGCCTGAAATCTCCCATCTCAGTCAGAGAGAAGAAACTGTCTTAAGGGAGTACTCTGAAGTGTAAGTAGGATCTAGTCTGAAGATCACTTCCTGCAAGAATGCAGCAATATATGTCTGAAGACAGATGTGCATTCTTGAAAGACAACCTATTTATCGCAGTTTTCAGACAGTCACATCAACTGATATTGTAAGATTTATGGTTCAGGTGAGATCAATAAATATTTCTCGAGACAGATGTGTGTGCTCAAAATAAAAAAATGTAAATCAACTGATATGTTTGGATTTATATTTTAGGCGAGATCATTACCGACATCATACTTCCTCAAGTTCCACCACGGCTTCTAGCTGTGAAGTGTTTTTTTACACACCATGTGTATATATATATATATACATACATA